>CM062829.1:28371768-28443252 GCA_031772345.1 Himalopsyche anomala
TTCTCCAAGTCACCGTGATGTTTTTCAGTCAAATTTCTGGAATTATATTCATAAACATCAATAACGTTATCATAAAGATGTATGCAAGTGTAGGCTTAAATTCACATTTTTTCATATAACTGGAATCTTCCTGAGGCTATACCAATGTTAAACTAATAATGGAGGGATGAATCAAAGTATTGTCGTACAAACCTGCTTCACTATAATGTATGATGGATTAATACACTTCCTAGTGTCATGCATGCCTTACGAAATTTTTGTTTTCTTCGTTAAACGGTAAAGTAGTGTTCTCCATGGATTGCTATCCACATCACTAGATTTTTCATCTGGAATATAAAATAAACGTACGCTGTTAACAATTTCATTCAAATGTCTAGTAATTACAACAAAGAAACACTGTGTCAATACAAAAACAATAAATTGTAAAGCAAACGTCATTATGAGGTTATGTTAAATTAAGTGACTTACCTTTTATATTTATTACTATTTTAATCGACAGCTCCCACAGAAACCATTTTATTTCGACGTAAATTGGTACATGGTATATAAATAATTATATAAAATACGATTAAATCCAAAACACAGGATAAAACAAGAGAGCGAACTGTCAAAGTAGCTCGACCATAAACATTAAGTCAACGGAATAAACAGCAATTCACCAAAATTCTTACAGCTAAAAAGCTTCAAGTAAGTTGAAGCTTTTTACCACTCCTAACTGTCAACGAAATTGACTTAGGGTTGTTTTACTTTTTTAAATAACAAAATAAATAAATGGAATCTAGGTGTGTTTGTTTTTTCATATGATAGAGAATGTTTTAATCTATCGTTCTGCATTCATAACTCAAAACACCCATTTTTCGACTTAAAGCTTTTTGGCTGAACACCGACGATATGGGCCCATTAGAAGTGAAGTGAGCCAACTAGTAAAATGGTATTTTTTTTTTTCTTGAACTATTAAGTACTATCATGTCCTTAATTGGTGCTTTGGTGAATTGCAAATTTTTATTTCGCGGAGATAACACTATTGCAATGTGTATTAACAGCTTAACGACTGTGGATGCGTATTTGAGTCTTTGAAAAACAAAGGTTGCTGGCCGGCGGACTCATATATGCATACAGGCGAAGTATCTGGAAGCTAAGAAAATTAAATTTGGTAAAGATACATCAATTTGTTTACAAATTATAGTGAATTTAGGAAAATTACAATTTTTGCGAATTTTTCGCAAAATTTTATTTCGCCAGGTGAAATTTTATAAAAAAAAACGTGCTGTCGTTAAGCTGTTAACACTTTATAGGCGAGAAACGTAAAAATACGTTTTTAGCGTACTGTCGGTAGAATGCGGGCTACGTAATGATACGTTTTTTTCTACTGACGGTTGTTTGCGGGACACATAATATCACAGGCTTGTTTGTTGGCGTGAAATAAAATGCCGTAACTAATTACCGCCAGTCCAACTTCTTTGCTACATTATTAGGGTGGAAGTTTAAGGTTAAAAAACAAAAAATCAACTGTATTATAGATTTATTTTGCGATCTCCATTGCTAGATTAGTTTGAGTCGTTTTACAGGTTGGATTATTTTTCATACCGCTTGCCTTATTGTTTCGTATTTTATTATTCGAATATATTATTACCATTTTATGAGATGTTTTACTAAAAATAATGTCTTTAAAAAATAATAAGTGACTATGAATATTACGCCGACAATTTATCAGATAATTCGTTCCTGAAATAATAATAATCAATAAACTCATAGATTTAATGGTTTCTTCAAAATAACTGCCGTGGCAAGTGACCTTTTTTGACAATAAGCAATAAACCTTATAATTTATTATTCCCTAAATGTTCACACATAGTATTTTTTTTTAAAAGGAGACACATGTTTCTCGTATATTTAGGGCATTAGATTTCACACTTCCAGTGATGGTAAATTTGTAGGAATGAGGATTTTATACTATAATTATTTATATAATTTTATGGTATGGATTAATGCTATTTTCTATACAGAATATTTCATATTGATAACAAGTGGAGTGCTATCTACTAAATTAATAATAGGTTTTTATATTCAGCTCGGAAAAGTAGTGAAATTATTATGTATTCAAAATGTTTTCACTTTATTTTTAATGATCAAATGTCACATATGATTTCTTTGAAAATTTCAGCTGAAAATATTGTTTGGGTTAGAAGTTGTGTTGATTTTAAGAATGTAATATATTATTGCGCTAATAACTAAAAAATGCCCGCCATAGCCTAGAGTCTATTGTTTGGACTGCCCGACTAAGAAGTGTTAACTGATGTTATTTCACTTTTACGATACTTTCAGGTGTAGAATATTACAATGCATCTAACTTATTTTTTTCTAAAATACCACTCGGCTCACTTCACCTCTAATGGGCCCATATAATTATTATTTTGTAGTATTTTGTGTATGAGACTTATAGATTTAATGTTCCAATGTTATATTATCATTATTTTTTTTCATACTTAAACGTTAAACACAGGTTAAAAATGTCTAGAACAACTGCTTATTTGTAGAAATTGTATATGACAGAGGAGACTCTTACAATGTTTCTGACATTTCTTTCAGTAATGATATACTTAAGCGACACACACAAAATTAATATCAACACTCGTATTTTCAATGAGCTTACTATATGAATTTTCAATACATGTTCACTGAAATGATGTGATAGCGACGGCAACACAACCGCCATCTTTCTATCTCTTTCTGTGAAGCATTAATAAGAAAGATTGAAGAGTTTTGTTACGGAGTTGTTAGTTTTTAAATATGTTTAAAATGCTTTAACCTTATTCTTTCAATCTAAGCTGACCGCTGTTTGTTTTGTTTGCAGGCGATAGGAGTAATAGATTCGTGTCTTCCGACAGTGGCCGTGTTTTCAAAAAATGCTCCCGATAAAGCTGCTCAACTCTCTGATGAAGCACAGGCGTTAGTAGCTTATCAATTACATTTTTTATCATTTATGGTGATAACTGTCAATTGTTGTTGGAATGGTGTTTATATCTATAAGATAAAACACATTTTGTTTACTAATTTTTACAATTTTATTTAATAATCAGGGTTTTGCTCTAATGCTTGCGATGATCATTACATTAAATTGTAGGATTGGTACGAAAAAATTGTGTTCCATTTGTGTTTTTTTGTTTTATATTAATACACAGCAATTCCAATGGTTTGACATTAAACCATTTGTTGTGTCTCTGAAATATATATTTTAACATTGCTTTTTCATAAACATTTGACTGCAGAACCCTTTGAATTTAATTGTCTATATTAATTGACAACATGTCGAATACACTCGCCTCTATGTTGCACACTACGCACACAACGTGGATGATAAATTATTTTTCTTACATTTTTTGTAAAATTATTTAACAAAATTATCAATTGTATAATTTAAGATTTCGACTGAAGGTGCTTGGTGGAATTTCAATATTAAATTTGAATCGTTTAAATTATGTACACTTCCACAGATTTTAGACAAATAACTAACTTTCATAACTTTATAAATTCATTAGATAAAAATATTAAATTCACTTTAGAAGTCGGAGGTAAGAATATTAACTTTCTTGACCTAAATATTAACCCTTTTTAGACGACATAACTTTCAATACCTGCGGACGGGCAGATTTTTCGCGATTTATAAATCTCATTTTAATTGGATATAGTATCACTTTAAAAATATTCAATGCTGTAGCTGTAACCTAAACTGTTCAAAGATAACAAATCAATCCGACAATCAAGTATTTCTTTATCTAAACAATAATAATGACGAATATAATGCCTCCATACAAGAAACAAAGAACCAAAACAACTGCAGCCATACCTCACTCGATGCTTACGTCATCTCAACCGACAAGGAGTGTGCGCCGACAACTGATCCTATGAGTTTTTACACACTACAATGAGCACTTAAGATTATATTACACAAATATACGATTAAGATTTACGGTTTTCATAACTGGGTTTGTCACTAGAGTTCTTTAAACACAACATACTACATATTGTTAACAGGGTTTCTTATGGTAATTATAAAAACATTCCAAGGCACACAAAGGAACGTCACATTCGTAACACATAGCATTAGTCATTTTTCGAATATTATTTTTGGAGCAAAATCTACACCTGCGGTACGGCTTTTTATTATTTTCTGTTGGTGGTATGACTCGCGGCATATGTTTTATTTCCATCTTAAGATGTCTATGAGGATTATCCTCAGCATGATGGTATGCAGAACTGGGCGATTCATAATTACCATATTTTTCGATGAGTTGACGAATAACATGTAATTGGAATATTTATTGGAATAATCGTCAATCAGATCGCGAATATTTACAACCTCTGTAGGTTCTTCGTCATTATCACTATCCATCTCATAATCGGAATCTAGAATAATCTCCATTTCATCATTTGTCCTCTTTGCCATTTTAATTGATGGATGGAAAAATATTTATACGAACTGTACACAAATTGCTTGCACGTTAAGATAGTCTTTACATACACTTTATATCAACTAAATTCACAATTTGTATGCATTTATTTTCGTTGACAACAATGAAACAATGCACTAAACATACAAAAACACAAAAAAAATACACCGCGATTACTAATTTTATGTATCAGAGATAAAATGTATATATGTTTCGATTCAAAATTAAATCGCAGCCAATATTGACGATTGAAACGAAAACACTGATTTAAAACAATAGGAATCGGCGCAGTTATCTTCCAGCACGTAATATGAATAAGCTTACTATGCACATGCGCTCTAGGTTCTCATAATGCGCGGGAGAATTTAAATCAGTTGCGTGATTTTCGGAATATTGACATGGTTCGCTTCTTTGATTATTTAAAGGGATTTAAAATGTGGTGGGCTGGCAAATAGATAGATGTCGTGAAGAAAAATGTATGGGCATATTATTCATACGATTTTCGTCTCAATCGAGTATGAATTAACTGAGATATTAAGGTTCAAAATTCGGTGTAACGCTGTGGCATGTACACATGACGCTCGTCTTTTTGGCACGTCATAAGTTGGCATGTCTAGATGACGGTCGTCTGGATTAGGTTAATATTGAAAACGGTTCTCACGAATTTAAAATATTTCGGAAGCCTACATTTTCGGATACCGTGATACATAAGGATTCAATGCACCCATTTTCTTTTAAACTAGCCGCTTTTCATTCAGAAATTCATAGACTTGTGAGTGTTACTTTGAATGAAAAGAACTTTAATATCGAATTAAAAATCATCAAACAAATCACCATCAACAATTTGGATTGATATCTATACATCAAATTATGGGGCTGGTGGAGCCGAGCTCCAATTTCCCTTTCATCTGGTGTATTTTGATGTTGCTTTTCCCGCGTAGCGTCCTGGATTTACCTGGGCGTAGGCGGGTGCGTGGTCTTTGGTTTTTGTTTTGTTTTTGTGGTGGTATTAGTTCTCATTCGTAGGCATTACATGTGACACTAGTGGTTGATTCAGTAACCTCGAGCTGTAATTAATTGGGGTTATGCTTATCTGATCAGTTAATATATATATTTTTTGATCTGTTTTTTTTTTTTATGTAATTATTATTTTTTTTAATCTTTTTCCCTCTTTTTTTTTGTTATTTATCCTCGAGAGGAGGTCAAACCTACAGTGTCTGCGGCAGTCGTTCAGGTTTTGGAGATCGGGATTTTAGCAGATGTTGATAACCAAACGTAAATGTGGGGGATCGGGGGGGGGGGCTAAGGAGGTTTCAGTAGAAGGACTCTCCGCGGTCGCGCTATGTTTGTGTGAGGGTAATCAATGTAGTCGTTAAGTAAATTTTTGATAGATTGGTTAGGATGATCCGCCATGTCACTATAGAACTTCTTCGACAGTTTTATGACGTGATCAAGGATCGGGTCTAGGTTCATGTCTTTGTGTAACGTGGAACTTCGCACGAACCAGGGTGCTCCCGTGACCATGCGAAGTGCTTTGTTTTGTATTGTCTGTAGTGTCCGTATACGATTCATGCCCGCATGTGCCCATACTTGGCACGCGTAGGTCATGATCGGTCTTGTAATCGCGGTGTACAATAGTAATTTGCTTTTTACGGCAAGTTTACTCTTGTGGCCAATCTTCGGATAAAGTCGACCAGTGATTTGCGACACCTGGCGTTTTTTCTCAGCAATAGACAATCTTTTATCAAAAAAACAAACTAAACTTGCAGAAAAAATGTTATTTAAAGGTACATTGTCAAAGGACATAGATCATACTAGGTATTGGCGTAGAATCGTTTATTTAGGAAATACAAGTCTTAAAATTAAAAAACAACTAGCTGATAGTGTTAGACCAGCCCTTTACTTTTTTTACCACTTTTTTAGATCGGCTGAGAGCATCGCACGCCTGCCTGCCGAACGTTTGACTGTAATCAACCCTGATATTGACAAAGTCCTCGCGGAAGACAAGCCTGTCAAAGTAGAATTCAAAGGAAAACAGGCGCAGGTCAAAAAAGAAATAGGTTCTGATTCCGAACAAAATTACAGCAAGGGAATAATTTTCTACCTCAAGAAAGATATGGTAGTCGGAATCGTTCTTTGGAACGTCTTCAATAGGATGCACATAGCCAGACAGGTGAGAAGTACTCAAATTAACGCTGTTGACCCTTTCCCGTATCTCTATGCAACTGCATACTCGCTCGTGCTTCGGTGCTATAAAATATTTAATGTTCGGGTCGCATAGTCGATTTTTACTACACACAATTTGACTAAAAATATCCATCAAATATTAAGATTTATCTGTTGCTTTGCAGGTTCTTGCAGAAAGACGAAAGTATGATGACTTGAATGAGGTGGCGAAATTGTTCAATTTACATGATGATTAATGATTGCCGCATCACCCGTGCAATAAATTTATACAAAATAACTTTGTTATTCTACTATTGTTATGATCGATTTCTTATTTTTATTGTGAGCGGTTGTGTTATTTTTATATATTTTGGTTTACTTGTTTAACCCTTCAGCCTCGGCAACCTGAAATCGATTTTCAGTCCCAGGGATGTAACATATTTGTTTTCGGTTTTTACAGTTAATATTATATGTTGTGTTTCATAATAACTTTTTATTCGTTTTAACACTTTGAGAGCTACTGTAAATCTGTTTTTTCGCGACTGTTCGTTTTTTACTGTAATAAAATAAGGCGCTGAAAAGATAAATGAATTTTTCATTATGAAAAAATGTGTTTGATGACATTCGGCCCAATCACTGTACAACCGGTAACTTTCAAAAGCTCTGGCCGCCTTATAAAGAACAGGAAGATAAAACATTGTTTTTGCGTGCTCCACGCCTCCGTCCCCGGGAGTGATTTTGGTCCCCGTGCTCAGCACGTTTACAAGGCTTGAAGGGTTAAAAGTATCTCACCGAAGTGCTCAAATTTATTTATGTTCCGATCAATCTTTTGCCAATAATATTTATAATTCTAATTAAGAACTTTTTGACTGTAAACCTTTGTCCGTTATATTTGAAAGAAAATTAACAAACTTCACGCTCTCTTTCTCTCCTTTCGGAGAAGACGGAATGCAATCTATTCCCGTATTTTGCCAAGTATACAATGCTTCACGATTCCTTGACGTGCCGCAGCGTGATATGTATACTGTAGAGTAAAACTTTTAGTTATTTGCTGGATATTTTATGGACTGCACACATTAAAAACTGTTCAGTACATCCCTAACAGAGAGAGAGCGTGTGGTCATCACCCCCTCCACAGCTGTGCAGTTTCTACGTCTAGTGATTTTCTTTTAGTGTCCTTCACTTTTACTGAAAATATGTTATGAACGGTACCCAACGTGGACACCAGTCGTAAGAAGCGGCAGGCGGAGTGGAAGGTCTTCGGAGGCACATTTCACACGCATCTCGTCCATTTCCGACGTCTCATTGGCATAATAGAAACTGCTCGGTCTGCTGTCTGAATTGCTCACAAATTCAAACCACCATATCTATATTGTTATATGTTATGATATAATTTTAAATTTGAAATGATAACATCTAATACTGTTGTGATTTATGTTTAAGACATTTTGCATAATATGCCAGTGAATGAATTCTGACTGAATATAGTCAATATATAATTTTAAACTGCACATGCTGTGGTAAACATGATTAACATATGTAGTACAATATGATTTTTTCACATCGCACAATTCTCTGATATCTCACTTAATAAAGTAGATATAATATGTTTCGAGGTTTTCCTTTTTTTACCAGAAAGCTTTTCGTAATAGATGACAGTACAATACATTAAATAATGATATTTTCTGATTTGTAAATTAGGCCTTCGTAGACGTTAATAACTCCCTCGTATTAAACAAATACTGGTTTGTTCAACATTTTCATATTAGTGTACTGTATCAGATTGCAAGCCCGTATTTCACTTATCAAAGTTCCTCACCAAGAGAAGATACAGAACCTCCGTAATAATTCAGTTGAAGTTTTGCAGCATTTTGAATATCAAAATATTTTAAATCCCATGATTGCTTTGTTACAATTTATCAACACTTAAGCTTTCATGAATGGAATATTGGTGTACATTTAACAATCGAATCATTATCGATACGCATTGTCATCATCCTCATTAGCAGGTAATCTATGCGGTGTCTGCCTCTTTGTAATTTAACAAAGTAAACATGTGAAATATTTCTTCAAATGGTTGTAAATAATTTGAATGCTGACGGTGAATTCTCACATTCATCAGTCGTCATGATATTTCCGACAGAGGATTTTTATATTATTTGTTGACTATAAATTTTCCCTGCGACTTGGACTGTGTCAACTCTAGCTATATTATATTGCGTCAAGAGATTAAAAGAAGGTAATTTCTAATAAAAAAATATATTCGTGCAATGTTTTATTGAACATTATATCAGTTCTCTCTGTCACTATTAAATTGCAATTGAATGATGATGCACAATCAAAAATAAAGAGTATTTTTCCAAATTCTCTTTGTATCACTTCTTCGCCTTGATTACACCCACCGCGGTTGCCTTAAGGGTAGGTGACCACAAAAAATATTGCTGATTATTAGTTTTATCTTCTCAGTCAATCATCAAAATCAAACTATATAATAAAGGTGTCGTTTCAAGAGTATTCATGAAGGCAAAAGATTGCTATATTATTATTTTGAGGTAAATGTGGAAAGATAAATCCAAAGTGGTCGAGTCGTTGCAATCATATTCCAAATACTTGTCGTAGAAATATTGATGCTTTTGTAGATAGAAATACATTTGAGATGTGAATGTTTTACATGAAAATAAATTATCGTTGAAAAAGTTATTTTTTTGCATTTTTATTCTATCCTTAAAAATCTCATTTTCCATCGTATGCAGTGAAAATAATGGGGCATACTTATTTCCACAGACTGCACTATTACAACTGAAGGAAGGAATGGGAAACCTAAATAGTTAAAATTTGATGCTTCATTTTTGTCTAAAATAATTAGAAAGCGCTGGCTTCTTGTCTGCGTCTGCCATAATCAAATATTCAGTGTTTCATCAAAAAAAATTGATGATGCATAAAACATTGGAAAAGCATCTATTGCATAAAAGAGCTTGCACTTAAGTAAGCTTAAGCTTAAAAGAGTGCTATCATGACAATAAAAAAGATGATTGTGTATAAAACAGGGAGATTCAATAATTGCACCAGTAAAAATAGTATACGCATATACTAGAGATCTGCACGGGCCCGGGCTTGGCCCTCGGGCTACCACCCGGCTCGGCCCGCAGTCCGGACTCGGGCGGGTAATCTCAATTGAGATTTGGGCCTGGGTAGGGAATTTATTTGTTCAGAAAAATATTTTAGACTATGTTCGTGTCATAAATCAACCATGATGATTTTAATTATTATCAGTTCTATAGATAATCGTAAATTGTTGGAAATTTGTAAAAAACGGGTTTTTTTCAGACTGAGGTGTATAAATCTTGGCTTCGGGTCGGGTTCAGGTAACAAGTGTGGTATTAGACTTCGGCCCAGACCGGGTCGGGCCTCAATTTTTCGGGCTCAGACCGGGTAATTTTGTAAAATTTTGGCCTGTGCAGACCTCTAACATATACTCAGAGGGTTTTAAGCAGTGGGTGGGTAGAAAAGAAACAATGAACAAAATAAAAACATGTTTATTTAACAAAAAAAAGGTATTTACATCACTACTGGGGACAAGTACAATATAATACACAGAAAATGAATCCTTTTTAAAAAAAACCACACGACTATCTCAATTTTCTGGCACAGCATGAAATTAAATAACACCAGTTTGCCAGTAAGCGGGTGATGTTGACATTCAAAATAAACTTTTCCTTATTTTTCTTCAGCACCTACACGAGATTCTCTTCACACAGTCCACGAAAAAGGAAAAATTATTAAATTATGAAAATATCATTATCCGTAAATAATAAGTTTATTTTTAGAAATTCAATCAAGGATAAAAATTTTAATGCTGAACTCGTGTTAGTTGTACATAGAATTTTCAACACAAAATTTTGAAATGTATTTATTTGTATGTAATGTATGTATTGAGTGCTCGAAAACAAAGCTGTGTATCTTCATCAATTAACTAGCTAATGAACTTCCGGTGTGATGGATAAACAGCAACTCTACATTTTATTTTAATTCAGTCACACAAAATATAGTTTTTCTAAAAGAGAAAATTTACAAAACTATTACACCTATCTCTCAATTTGTGAGATCTTTAACCCTTTTTCGGCGATCTTTTAAGTATCGCCGTACACATACTTCAAATGTTATTTTTTAAAATTCAGATAGATCTATGATGCAAACATTAGGAAAAAATCGTTAAAAATATTTCTGTATATAAAACGAACATAAAAAAGGTATGCCTCATAATTTAATGTGTAGCGGGCTTAAGGTTGATTCCAAGAAAACACTGTTGAAATAGTATTATAACATTTCTTATCTGCCTTATTAAGCGTAATAATTATTACAGAACTGACTTTTCTTAAGAATGAATAAATTAGATCCTGTGGCATTGAATTCTCTTTCGCGACAAGCAGAATCCATCTTTGCTGAAAAAAAACTTCAATAAAAGTATAGAATTTATAAAGTAGAGATTGGCGATTGTCTGTTGAAAATTCTGTCTAGTTTTTTTAATTATGGATAATGTCTATCCTTGAAAAATACAATGAACAAATTATTTGCCAGGGAATGTAAATGTTGCAATCACTAAACACTAGTAAAATATTTAATAGAAACAGAATAAGATTCATCAAGAGATGAATTGACATATCTTAATTTTGCTAATTGTCTTTGCAATTTGAATTATCATTTAACTGGGATACCCCAATGTCATTCGTTGCACCGCCGTATTGCTTTGTTATAATAAATATAAATTAGATAACAAACAAATAAAACGCTTTTTTTAATCCATGTCTGCTTCCAATGTGGAGAATATGGCATACTAATGGAGGTATTTTGACAGAAGTTTTTCTAGGGGACCTATTTGTGACTGCTCGAACTCTCTTTTTTTTAAGAGAGTAGAGATAGAAAGACATTTGAGGATTGGAATAGTGGGAGGTAATTTTTAGACATCAAACAGAACCGAAATCGATTGAAAAAATGCTATTCATACTGGGATTCGAACCCGCGATCTGTGTCATAGAAGCCAGTTTCTGAGCCAGAAACTGCAGTTTCATTCGTCGCAGTCATGTAAGACAGTTTGTATTTTGAAAAGTCGATATCATCAACCAAAAACTTAAATGCGAGAGGATCGCTTTCGAGATATTATTAGAGACAGTTCATATCGCCGAAGAAAGTAATACAGCCAGCGTGTTAATGATTTGAATTCTTTTGGGGATATATAAAATTTTAATGCCATTGTAAGTGCAATATTTTGAATATCAGTCCTGCGCACAACGAAAGCCACCGTTCACCTGTCACCTATATACACTCCCAAAGAAAAAAACACATTTTAAGTAGGGCTTATATTTCAACAATCTTGAAAATCACGCATGGGTTTATTTTCGGAGAAACATGGTATTTAGAACATTTTCTATACTGGAATTATAGTAACGAGAAGATCGGCCATGAGGTGGTATTATGCAACAGGTCTTCAAATTTTGTCATCTTCAAACTGCGCATTTGCGAGGATCTTTATCTACCGCGCAAATTAAGGGAAGAGTGTTTGACCGAATTAAGACTCAAAATTTTGAAAATATTTTATTCAACATAAAACTAAATAACTTTTATGCACAAAAATAACAAACGAGGTAAAATTGAGCCCTCGAGAGGTGAAGAGCCAACTAGCAAAATGATAAAACATTTTTCTTAGACTTTTAAGTACAATCACGTCTTTACTTGGAGCTTTGGTGGATTGTATATTTTTATTTAAGGAGATAAAACTATTACAATGTGTATTAACTGAGGTTACGTCACTTTTTTTATACTTTAAGACGTGTAGAATATTACAACACATCTAACTTTTTTTTTTTAAATACACTCGGCTCACTTCACCTCTAACGGGCCCAATTGTTCATTTCCAGTTCCAATACCTCATATTTTTTTATACGGTCATCATGAATCATAAACAATCGCGAATAATGATCAAACTTACGAATGTGACTGTTTCAAAAACAACGCACATAAAAACATACAATGAATGATGATTATTACTTCTCTGAACTTAATTTAGAAACCGACAACTTTTCTAATATGGCCACTGATAATATATTTAGTTATTTAAATAGTTCTGTGAGACGAGCTTCTTTTTTATTATCTTTATTTTTAGATGTTATTAGTAGTTTTCTGAGCAAAAACACAATGGAATCAAAGTTTAAAAGCACAAAAAAAAATTATAAAATATTTTTTGTGTTGATACCGGAGCTGCAGAGTTGGGTGAAAAGAAAACGACTCCAATACTGACTTTAAATTAAAAACTGACTGATTCCAAATTTAATTGTTAAATTTTTCTGTTAACTTACCGATCACTAAAATAATTCTACTAGATTTCAACGATCAATATGATGAATAGATCAATAATTTTTCAATCTCTTTAAATTATTTTTCTCCAAGACTGGAAAAAACACCCGACTCCACAACGCCGGTTGTTACGCGTCGAATAGAGATAGAAAGTAATCGAAAAAGTCTAATTTTGTACCATGGATAGTAACAATAAAAACAACCGATAAGGATGGCTGCAAAATTATACTAATTAATTTTTGAAGAGACCTTTGATTTAACATCATAATGAACCAACAAAAATGATCATTGTTTGATTGCAAAATTTATCAGCTTGATTTGTAGACACGCAGCCGAAAGACCCGCTCCAATGAAAAACGCACAGATTACGTGTCCGATAAGAAAATTATAAATAACTATCATAGAGTAAATATAACAAAGGTAGTATAATTTTGAACGGTGAGTGAAAAAAATTGATATACAGGAAATGAATAACATCTGTGTGAAAATTTTACACCAAAATTTTAAAAATATTGAGTCGAGCTAGCGGCTTTACAGAAGGATGCTCCCTCATTATTCTGCCACTTTGAACAGACTAATATAAATTTGGCACGCCACCGAGTCGATGAGTGGCCAGCGTAAGAAATATTTCATTGAATATACAGGCGACGCCCTCGATGCCGCACAACACTGTAATAATAATTTAAATCCCGCCAGGTGCGGGATTATGCTATTCGAGTCCGAGCGCCCAGTTGATCCCTTGCACGAGGCACAGAATCAACGGCTGCCACGCTACCAGCAGTCTTATCCAGTCCAGAAGCTGACCGTAGAGCACGTGCGGTCTCTCCCATCTTCGAGAAAGCAGTCAAGGAATAACATATTTCAACTCTGCATTTATTTACATTTTGGCAATTTGACTGTGCAGTTTTAGAAGAGGGACAGCGTAAAAGATGAGACATTCGCAGTGGGGAAATGTTCAAATCGGAAATTGAAATGATTATAGTAATATTTTATAGATCATCACTGGGAGATTGTCACCTGAGGTATTTTGTTTTCAGAATACAAATGATGCAATTTGAGTTATGATAAAAAATAATGAATACACGCTGGTACCTACATCATGTATTCGACGACCGAAGAGAGCCAAGCAGGCCGAAGCGATGATGAAAAATGAATGTTTGAAGGAAATGTATGTTTAAATATTTTTAATAGTGTGCCAATTTATATTCTTTTTAGGTTTTCAGAGTGATGACATTAACATGTTATGAATGGGTGACGGCGCCAACTATTAGCAACATAAAAAAACAGGCGCTGTTACGCATAAAAAATTGGCACTGCACTATAATAACTATATTCAAGTTACTTGATGTATCTCATACAAAATTCAACAATAACGTAGAAATAGTTTTTAAAAACTGAAATAGACGTGTTTAACACGTGTTAAAGAACACATAAGATCTTTTAAAAATACAAAATCAGACTCACAATTTGCAAATCATTTTTTGACCGAGTCTCATGACATTAGTTTAAGTCTAGTGCCAACCGTTTTGCATCATTGTCATAAGGGTCAAAAACTAAATTTACTAGAACAACTTAAAATTACCAGACATAAACAAAACATCTTAAATGAGCAAACCATTATTAATCCATCGCCGTTGTTAAAACCCTTAATGTAATTAATAATAAATATCAATATAATTTTTCCTAATTTACCTGTGGAAAATCCCACATTGCTTATTGTTTTTCAAAACACTAAAGCCATAGTTAATAAATTTAATGTAGCATAATTAATAATAAATACCAGTTTAAATTATCCTAAATAATGTTTTTAAAAACCCAGACTGCTTATCTTTCTTTGTAACACTAAAATCACATTTAATAAGTGCAATATTGTAATTAGAATTTGAATTAGTATGTTAGAGTGAATAATATGATGCATTGTGTATCTCTTCTTAGCCAGTATATATAGCTGAGTAAATTAACGTTTAAAGCATAGTTCTGACGATGGCGAAAGCCGAAATAGCTATCAACATATAACATATAAATAATTGCAGAACTGAAATACCTTGATATTTTTACCCTATTAAAATGGAGTTCTACCAAGTAAATGCCAAATCAATAAATAAGATTTTTTAGTAAAACCAAATATTATAAAACACACTTACTTACAGCGGGTCTTAATACTTAGATGATAATAACGAGCGCAGTATAAAATAGTCATAATACCCATCCGGTATCCGGTATGCAGCCACCAGTCTTCGAAACGGGTTTGATACCTTTTTGCGGTCACTGCGTTAATAGCTCTCTCGTTTCTGAAAGTGGGCTACTTATAGAAAAATTATCAAGTTTTGTAAAAGGATACGGATTGCTGAACATTCTCTTGAGATCAACTTTTTCTTTGCAGTATGGACATGTCTGTTTTTTTCCGACAATGCACCATCCCCTGATGCAAAATTCATGGAAAACGTGACCGCAACTTAGTTTGTAGGTATTTTCTGAAAAATAATTGACGAGTCAATAAAATTGAACTATTGTGACATATTGTGAGTTGAATTATCGGAGAAACTGAAATTTTTTTGCAATAGCGCCAAACTTATGAAAAATGAACAGGATTACGTATCAGTCGGAGAATTGCGACTCGGATATACCTATTATTCCTTCCTCCCCCGTTGGCACTAGTAGAGGATTTCCACAGACCGCGCAGACATTTTGATCCAATTGTCGCGTTGGCATACCTTGCGGCCGGTAATACTGAAAATATTGAAATTTATTACAATTACTATAACAAATATTCACTGCACACTCGCTCAGCTGTTTCAATTGAATATTATCTCTGTTTAAAAATAAACTATTGTTCACTGATGTCATTCGATAGCAACATTTTGAGAAACACGGATGAGACCAATCATGCACCTCCATACAATTTCATTCAATATACACCCATTCCTCGCTAAACACGTAAGATAGGTTCTGCTAGATCACCGTGTTGAACGAACACCGAGTTTTAGTCCTCGACTTACAACTTATAAATAAATGTCCAAGTTCGAAAATGCTGTGTTGACTGAATGGAACAGTTTAGGGAACGACTGAGAAACAGTCCGTATGGGTGCCGTATGTTACAAATGGGGGATAATATAAAAATAAAGGCAGAATTCAAATGAACTCACCCCCACGTGCGCTGCCATCTTATCGGCGCATATTTCAGATATGTCTCTGCCTAGGACTCCGTAATAGAGTCCATAAAACAGAAACAACAGTCCTACGTCCATCCAGACGTGCGGTTTCTTGTCGAATACCACATTCAGTCCGAATAGAGTGGCCATCATTATGATGTAGCCGATCACGCCGAGAAAACAGCTCAATTTATATAGAAAATAGAACCATTTGTAAACTAACCTGAAAAAATAAAGATATGAGCTCGTTCAAAAAAGACAGACATCTTTTAATAAATAAAACATAATATAGGCATAAAAAGCATATCACTGTGTTTTAACATTTTAAAGGTGATTCCATCAAAATATGCTTCAATGTTAAAATAAGAAATAGGCCTGTTAAAGTCAGCCCTCAGTCTTAGCAGAGTCACTCTTCGATGACAGATATAACAATAAATGGAAAAATTGGATGCAAAAATTACCGCGGGGTCGTTCCTTCCAGCGGCTTTTGAACTGCTTTTCTGCCGATGAGTGTAGTTATGCAAGTGAACACGAGCCAGATGATGATGAAGCGCCACCATTGATTTTTTAAACACAATCCGGCTGGAATTATCCACATAGCCATCATGGTCACTAGCTGCAAAACGAATAGAGGATTTTTATAACTGTAAATATTTTTTCTGTTGACACTTAACCCTCTCACTCGTAACAAAGACCGCTGATCAATCGGCGCTGCATGGAAATGCCAAAATAGAACAAGTTATATTATAACCCCTCACACCGCTTATCATTATTTTTGAAATGATACAGGTGTAGAGCTATTTTAATTCATATGTACAAATTTACCATGAAAATATTTTTTGCCACAAACATTGAAATGTTTTTATAACTGGACGGATCATAATATAATAATTCTTATATAATCTTTAAGAGTAAGAGGGTTGTTAAGTGACTGTCGCTGCCAGGAAAAGGATTAATTTACCGAATATGATCTGTAGTGCCTCCTTTTCCACTCGACGAGAAAAATTTGAGCTACGAACATTGTCGCAATCAGGATCAAAACCATCTCCATGTGCATTGCGTCGTGCCCTTTGTGACGCTCGTGAAGCTTTTGATGCTCCAGCCTGAATTAGAATACATAATCAGATGAAAGGACAATCGCTGATTTAACATACATACATATACGCAACCCCCTTGATTGTGAGTGATACGTTATAAACATTGTCCCAAAAAGTGTCATTTTTCAATCAGAGAGATAAAGACCATTTGAAAATATTATAAAAACAATAGAATAAACATGAATTATCACTAAATAAATTTCACATATGACATTAAATTGCAATTAAAAAAAAAAAGATTTTCATTTTGTTGTTTCAAAAAAGAATCTAGTTTCCCTCGCATGGACTGTAGAATTAAGATGAGAACGTTCCACAATATTTCTGAATATTTTTTTCCAAACACCATTCATACACGACTGGGTGAATTCTGATCATCTACTTTTTCAAGTGCTACACTCCAGGGTGAGCCTTGGCAGCCAAGCAAGCGTTTCGCGGGTTTTTTCTCAAGAATATTTCTGATGCCTTTCATTATATTAAATTGTTTCCACTAAGCCTGCATGGCATCTCTGTCACCTGTTATCAGTTTTTTCAATGAGTCGGTGCATCAATTTTCCCAAATAATAGACCCTAAGTGCCGCTATTGGGGCGTAATCTATGGCTGTGAGACAGAAATGTTATTTGAAGAAGAGAATACCAGGTGAGAAAGTACAAATGAATATTGTGTTTTTATTAAGAGGATACCTTACTTCAACTGGATAATTTTAAGTTCCAGAGGATGTTCCGGCGCACTGTTCAACACTAAAAGAGTTTGAGGATCATTGAAATTATTTATGACACAAGAAGTATTTGTTTAATAAATGGACAAAGGATTCAATTTCGAGTTCTCCAGATTCATTTCTGCCAAAAAAAGGGTATGGGGATTTTTGGCTGCTTTAAATCGAGAAGCAACACTTCCTTTCCTCTATGGAAATAATCGTTGACTTTACGTTTATGTATAGGTGTACCGAGTGTACTACCACCAGGTAAGTGCCGGGACAAAAAGAATATTTTAAAAAAGATGGCAACATTATGAATTCGCACTTGCCCCCGGTCATATTACCAATAAAAATTAACAACATTTTTCAGGGTAACTGAACCCTAAAATTATCAAAAAATACTATTTTGTTGATTCCTTGTGTAAGGCAATACATAATTTAGTTGGCATGTGAAGCAAAAGAACGACAATCAAATATCTACCTCATTTTTTCTTCTGATGTAAGTTCATCCAAGGTCTGAAAATATAAAAAAATCACTGTCGTCATTTTCAGGGCAAAGCAGTAAAGAAAGGTAGAATTTTATTGGCTCAATAAATAATTTTAAAGCGTTGTTTTTAGCTTAGTTTGTGAATTTTTTCACCGTAATAATCCATGACTAGCTTTAACACACTTTTACCAAAAATATTTCATATTTTTAATAATTTATCAGTGGTCTTCATTTAACACTTAGTAAGCGGGAAACGACAAAAGTCGTTTTTACGTATTGTTGGTAGAATGCGGATCACGGCATCATACGTATTTTTAAATCGTCGCTTGTTTGCGGGACATATAATATCACGGGTTTGTTTGTTGGCGTTAAATAAAATGCCGCAACTAATTAACATTATTCCTAATTCTTTGCTAGATTATAAGGGTGGAAGCTTAGGTGGGTGGAAGGTTGAGCTAAGAAACAAAAAATCAACTGTGTTATAGATTTATTTTGCAATCTCCATCGCTAGTTTAGATTGAGTCGTTTAATGAGTTGGACTATTTTTCATACCGCTCGCTCGCGTTCTTTAGTTTATCGTTTCGGTTTTTTGTTATTCGAATATATAACTATTGTATAAGACGTTATACCTACCAGCATACACCATGATAAAGATGATACATGCACATATTAGTATATGATTATCAACCAATACACATGTTGCGTAGATTGGTTTATAAGTTTAATTCTTTAAAAAAACTGCGGCAACCGCAAGTGACCCTTTTTTGACAAGAAGCAATAAAACTAATAAGTTATTATGCATTGAATGTTCGTATTTATTATTTACAAAAAGGGTGACACGTATCTCAAATATTTACGCTGAAATTTTTACGGCATTAGATTTTACACTTCCAGTGGTAGTAAAGTTGTAGGAATGGCGATTATATATTATAATTATAAAATATTGATAAATATTCTATTTTGTTGTATAGAATTAGGGCTTCCAAACCGGTTTAAACCGAAACCGGTTAACCGGTTTTTCGGGTGTTTTAAAAAAACCCGAAACCCGGTTTATTTTGGGCGGTTAACCGGGTTAATTAAAAATCTTTTTCTGGTTTGAGCACCACGAGCTTTTATTAAGCTATTCATATGTAGAGTATAAATATTTAAAAATGTTGTATGTAATAATAGTATTATAGATAGTACAATATAATAAAGTATTGTACTGTTCAATTGTCTAATTTCTGTGCCATATCAATAATAAGTATGTAGTCGTAATCATAGACAACTATACTGCTTTCAATCAAATATCTGTAATACGAAAGGATTCTCATAATATCAATGATAATAAAACAAGTGAACCTTATTGAACCAAAAATACACATAAATACGTTCATCATTATATCTTTTAAATGAAAAAATATCCGAACCGAAAACTTGTACTGATACAAAGTAATTTAAATATTAGTAAACACAAATTTATAATCTACATTTTTTTCACGTATTCATTTGATTTTTATAAGTCAGATTATTTATAATTATTAACAATATAATATTGGATATATAACTTAAATATTGTATAATATATACGATTGCTATTATCCCGAGAACGTGAACGAATCGAAAACGAACAGTACCTGAACTTAAAGAGATGACAATTTGTATTCACTTTTTTTGCAGCATACACACAAAAAGGTTGAAGTGACCAAACCCATGTTTTATTACTTCCTTCAAGTTATAAAACAATTCAATTTTAAAATGTTTTTATTTTTATTTTCAAACAATCGGTGCCATAAATCGTCGGCTACTTTTAAGGGTCCATGTCTTTCCAATATGCACATGCGGCAAACAAAAGAAAAAATAAAGACGCGGAAGTAGGTATTCGAAGTGTCATACAATTGAACACTAGATGTAACATGTATTCCATTTCTTTTAAATAATTATTTAAAAATGTGACAATGTTATTCATACAATTGTTAGGACACTAGGAAATCGGTAGTTACTGACAAAATTACTAATATTTATAATAGGGTATATATATTATACTAAAAATAATTGCGCTTGTAGATTGGATGGTTTTCACTGGTACAAAGTGAACTTGATTTTTGATTTCGTTGAAAATATCACAAAATACATATTTAATATATTTTAAATATGCTATCACAACCATCTGTGCGTATTATATTTTATTTTAGTTCAAAAATAAAATATTGTAGCCAAACTAAGTTCTATAGGGAGCTACACTACATATAAGTGAAAATGATCTAACCGAAAGTTCATTTAATTCTTAGCCTGTATAATGAGGTATATTAATATACAATATGTACTACATGATTATTCAATAAAAAATGTTTTTTATTTAAGTTATATTTCACTCAATCACTCATGACGAGTATTCTCAACTGATTTCTAAAATGATAAATGTGAAATTAGTATAAAAGAGTGTTTTATTATTTAAAAATACCATTTATAAGCTAAAGTATTAAATAGCTAAACACCAGAAAAATCATCATTTGATGACACTTAAATGACAAGATTTTTTAAAAATAAATATTTTCTTTAAATAAAAATATTTTTTTAACCATACCCACCCCCAATGTGAAGCATATGGACTCCTGGTGGAGTTTATTTCAATTTCTTTCACGATAACTGCTTGTTACTCAGCTGCTCAACATTTCTTTTTTCAAAGATAGTAAAAATCGAAGGGTAGGGTTAGAACAGGACAAGTGACTAGCTAGTCGCTCGCATTACGCTCCATGCTCAGGATAGAACGGGTCGGAGGGGGGAATTCAAGACATCACAAACATCCATGCCTCCAAACAGAAATTCATAAATCGATTTATAAATTTAAAAAATATATATAAAACTGTCTGTACCGGGATTCGAACCCGTGACCTTCTTAAACGAAAACAGCGATATATTTTATCTACTTTCTAACTGTATGCACTTATTGACTGTTTTTAAGTAATCTTAATACTTTTTTTTGAAACATGGGTTAGTGTAGTACTAAAATTGTTTTTTTGAAAATAAATCCGGTTTAAACCGGTTACCCGGTTTATTTATTTGAAAAAAACCGAAAACCGGTTAGTTTAAATGTCCGGTTAATTGGAAGACCTATATAGAATGTTTTGAATATTTAATATTTATAACAAGCGGAGTGCTATCTACTAAATTGATAACAGGTTTTATATTCAGCTTAGAAACATAGTGAAATTATGATGTTATCGAAATATTCTAATTTTATTTTTAATGATTAAATGTCACGCATGATTTCTTTAAAAATTTCAATCGAAAATATCGTTTGGTTTAGAAGTTGTGTTGATTTTAAGAATGTAATATATTTGTGCGCTAATCACTAAAAAACGCCCGCTACAGGCTTGAGTCTATTTTTTAAAAAGCCCGACTAAGAAGTGTTAATGTGTGATTTCAACACAATTATCAAGTCCTCAAAAAAATATTTTAAGCCATGGCGTTGTTTTAAGCTTGGTTCCTGAAGTTTTCGCCGAAATAATACACAACATGTTATATGACATATTTAACATTTGCCATCCCTGCTATATACGATAACTAGAAAACTCACTAGTTCTCTCACGGTAGGCAGTTGTTTGCATATGCAAAAAACGAAATATAAACATTCTTTTCTCATTTTCTACTATAACTATATCAACTTCAAATTTCTAGTTGAGCACTATGGAACTAAGCCATCGATATGTATATAGTATATCAGAATATGTACAGAATGTGAAGTAATAAACACTTGATGGGTATGACGTTTACTCTCCGTCTAGGTCTCCAATCGTTACTAAATTAAAATTTTGTTGGATAAGTAAAAAATAAAAAAGGAAATAATATAGTACCTTATTGGGATCCACCGGTTTGTGGAGATCCATAGTCAATTATCTTAAAATTACGTTGTATGGCCCTTCTACTCACCAAACGTCAAATGAACCGGTACAGTAAATAGGTTCGATTCATTTGACGGGAAGCCTTAATGATATCTTTGTCAACAAATATTGTAAAGATAAAATGTCGAATATTAATCGACCACCTAATAATTAGAATCAACACTTCACAGCTATCTTACTAAGGCTACTCGTATTGATAATGATTACAAATTTATAGATTAGTCTGACAACTGTACAATCTGACAGCTGTAAATTTCAGAGTAAATTTATAGACAATTTTTAAATTATATTGTCTCTGGTCCTGTACGAAGGCCATAATGCACTACCGACCAGGGTAGCCAAATTTCCAGTCACAAATCAAGACATTCAATTCCGAACGATAAAAATAAATAATTGAAGTATTAATGAAAAAATAATACATTATTCTAATTCAATTATAATGTATGTAAAAAGGTACGTATGTATACAGAAAAGCACATAATAAAAAATAGTTTTAAAAACAGCAAGAATTACAGTTCTTATTATGTAAATTTTCAATATCTGTATGAATATTTCTCTTCAATATAATCATAAATGTCGGCCCTATTATAATACAACCAGTGGCGGTTCTAGGTACTGGGCTAGGTGGGCTAAGCCCGACTTGCATTTTTCACCCAAAACATTAGATGGCTGAATAAAAATGAACAGCAATTCGGCCGCTGAACAAAATAAATACATTTATAAGCGTAACTTACCTTTCTCAAATGAATATAATATCTTTGTTTTAATTTTCCTCTGTCAATATAAGACAATGTTACGTCTACCTACAATCATATTCCCGATTGTGTTTTGTATTACAATTTTAAACTGAGCCGGCATAAAAAAACAATAACCCTATAAATACTTCACAGGGAAGAGGCGACGTTACGTCACTCTGGCAACACCACTCAAGGGCTAGCAACGGCTAGCCCGTAACCACAGACAATATTTCTTTACACTAGGGCGCAATCAAGCACGATTAGATTTTTTTTGTATTTGTATGTACGGAAACGTCATCAAACACAAAGGATAGTGTTTCCATCTGTCAAGCTTCTGTTGATCGTTGGGGGCTGATCTGATTCAGCCCATTACGCATACTTATGCATTGAAACACAAAACCAATATCGTTGTATTGTATGAAAGTGACAGGTATTGACTTTCAGTGACAGTTCTATACTGCTTTTAGTAGGTACTTGTTATTTCACTTTGAAAGAGACGAATTTAAGGATTCCGTGTTATTATTCTACTATTTCTTAGTTACATTAGCATTGATTTTATTATATAAAAATTTATGCATTGCAGTAGTGTCGTAATATTTGTTAATTTGCTTGTAAATTAATGTATAAAGTGAAGTGGAAATATGCTTTTCTCTAGCCCACCCAAGATTTCAGGTCAGGAACCGCCACTGAATAAAACACATTTTTTTCTTAATTAATAAGCTAAAATACGTATTAAATGATAAACTGTTGACATTTGACGAGATTTTATGTGCCCGAGCTCCCACAACCCCTTTTGTGATGACAGTTGAAATTGATTTTTTAATCAAACCCGAAACGATTTTGCGTTTTTTCTTCCTTGCTTTTTGGGACGTCAACCGGACACGTGTCCCACTGCTAGAAAGTGGTTTCAGCGGTCTTTAGTTTAACTTCAATTGTGTTTTTTGTTGTTTTGAGCGATACGTTATTCATAGAATGGCGTATCGGAAAGCTCGTCGTCTGAGATTGAAGAAATAATCTTTTTCAATCTCGACAATAATTTAAAAAAAAGTTTTTTGTTTGTCTGTTGCGCGTGCAGATTGTATCATTTTTTCTCTTAAATTAACTATAACTTCATGAATGCAAGCCAGGTATTATTTGTGTTAATGTAAATTTTATCTGTGAATATTCTTTTTGTAATCATAATTTAACTTGACTTTATATAAAATGTTTGCAAATTCTCAATAAACATAATTCGTGTATAAAAATTTAAAAAATTCTTCATCAAAAATGTCACTAATTTAATTTTAAATATATAAAGAACCAAAAAACGATGACAAAGTGGAAGAAATTACAGTTCCCACAATGCGAATATAATTCAAGGTGTCCAACTTTGCAGTAAATTAGAAAATTATTTCATTCCAAATGATTCAAATTCTAAACGGACATTTTAGTTTTAATGAGCTTAAAAATTGTAGGTTCTTATGGGTATAACGAACTGCATAAACAATTAATCATCGAAAAAAGAAAATCCGAACAAACTCTGATCACTTATTCCATTGTTAGAAAGAAAATAGCACAGCGATATTGTGATTAACACTGCGTAAAGTTCCGTCGTCTTTTGAAATTGATGCGCATACTATTTCTTCCGAAAAATAGTGATTTCGAACCACATGAAAAACGCACCTAGCATTGGCATACAGTGACGATAGGTTTACTTAAAATGTTACTGAAGTAAAACAATAAGGAACAATTTTATTTTTAATAAGTACATAATTTGTATGCCGTGTTTTACCACTAATTCCCCTGGTGTATCAATATTAAAATATATTGCGTTTCAGTTAATGTAACAGTGAAAATAACATACAATTGCTCCCCTAAGTCAGTGGTTGGCAAACTGAGGCTCTTTGGCCCTCTCTTCCACAAAATAGCACATACAGTGCAATTGAAACCTCATGTCCTGTGTGCAGAAGTTCACTTTGAGCTGAAAGGGGCGATCTCAGCGAACGTACCTCAAGCAGATTGAGGACTTTTTAAGCAAAAGCTAGTTTAGTCTATACATTAATAAAAACACAATACTCCTTTGTACTTTATTCCACTTTATTTAAAATCGTGAATATAACAAAGCACATTTAGTGCGATCCTTGACATTGCGTTTTACTTACTAAGTACGAAGTGTAAGATGATAATCACAATCGTAAACAATTATCAAGGTTGGTATTGGTAAGTCGAGATCTTATATGTGGAATATGTGGAACCAAAACAGGATTTAATTTTGTGAGCTCCCTTTTTTATGGTTAGCTAAACTCCAAATGTTTTCTGTCAGTTCGTTCGATTTTAAGATGATGTCGTTTTGTATATCTAAATTTTCTTCTTCAATTTTTGGTGTGTCTTCTTGAAGAATTTCCGCTATGAAATTAGCAATTTTAGTAGTCTGTATTGAAAGGATTTAAAAAAAATGTAGCCAGTGGTTTGATTATGGAAAATTGCTGGAACCTATTTTCAAATTGCTCTAAGTGTCTGAACACTTTGATGAGTATGAGTGTACCGGTACGTTGGAGTAGCTTGTCATCGAGTCTCTATTGCCATTCTCATATTTTTTATTTAATTTTTGTTATTTCTTCATCTGAAGAAATAACAAAAATATAGTATCCATATCTATAGATACTGGACACATCCACCAGTGACGTTTGGCCACCCATTATTTTTATTTTTTAGAGCAAATAAAGAAAATGTTTTTTAAAAAAGGGTAACATTTGTAAAAAAATCGGTAGCCATATAATATTGAGCGTAAAATTCTATTTGGGATCAATTCCTTTCTGGAATCGACGTCTGTAGAGCGGCACATGTAGACAGATGAGAGCAAAAAAAGATCTTGACGCAAAAGCAAAGTAATAGCTTCTAGAAAAATATTCAAAAGTAATAAAGAACTCGTTTCCTTTGCATTTTTAACTATGAGTTTTATAATTTAAAAAAAATATTTACTTCTTGAAATAATAACTAATATTCTTCCCAGATTGGACCGTATCCAAAAAAAAAAAAAAAAAGGTTTTTTTTATTTTTGTGTGCAGCAATACTACAAATAATCAAAATATAAGAAAAAACCTAATTTAGTCAAAATTAACCCACCACTCAAAGGGTTAAGATGAGTAATTTTAGCTTTGATGGCTCTTATAGAACTAATCATTTCTGCTATATCTTTATTTTTTCACTGAAGTTCAAGACTTATGATTGTTTAATTTTTTACAAATATCAGTCCAAAACGCCAAGTCTACCATTCAATCATGGTTATCTAATTGTTTGAATCTTTGACCTTTTGAAATGAAAAATGTTTTAATCTCTCCCAGATCAAAAAATCTACTAATATGAGAATTACCCCTACTTAACTTCTAAATCTTATATCTGCCATAGAGGTCTGCACGGGCCAAAATTTTACAAAACTACCCGGTCCGAGCCCGAAAAACTCACGCCCGACCCGGCCCCGAGTCTAATGCCGCACTTGTTACCCGAACCCGACCCGAAGCACCGAGAAATTTGAAATCCTCGATTTGGTATACTTTTTCCCCAGATTATCTCCGAAAGTCCTTTTTTTTAGCTCACCGAGGAATTTGAAATCCTCAATTTGGTATATTTTTCCCAACATTATATCCCAAATTCCAAAGCCCGGCCCGGCCCGAGCCCGACTCTCGATTGCGCTTACCCGCCCGAGCCCGGCCCACGGGCCGGGTCGGGTAAGAGCCCGTGGGCCAGGCCCGGGCCCGTGCAGACCTCTAATCTGCCAGCAAGAAAAATACATACCTAAACCCCCCTTTAACTCATTGTCAGTAGAATTAAAACTTAATCGTAAAATAACATGGATATGGTTATATATTTGTGATTTTAACACGTTGATTACGGTCTGCACAAATTCGTGTGTTACAGTAACTTTGTATTGCTGCGGTGTGCACATTTTTATAATCTGTTTCTTTGTAATCTCTTTGTAATCTGAAGCCTAATAATTGAGTTAATCGATGTGTATAAAAAAATATTTAGAGAAATATGAATTGGACCCGCAATTTTCGCTTTGTGGCACGGCGCGGAATCGTCCTGAAATATCGGGTCACTGAACACCCCCGTCATCTTCTCAAAAATCGGCAATACTTCGTCAATAATTACCGATTTATATTTTATGCTGTTTATCATTCCATTGACAATCAAGAAATTACCTACCCCATTGTACGTCATGCATCCCCATACAATTACAGAGGGTGGATGCTTGACATTCCGCCGAATGCATTTACGATTATTTTGTTCACCACTCTTTCGGCGCTCCATAACGGCCCTGTTCGATAATGAAGCCTCAAACTTTGACTCATCTGAGAAGATGACATGTTTCTTATTATTCACAGTCCACGATCTGTGGGGTAATGCCCAATCCATACGTTTTTTCTTCATGGCCGCCGTCAGAAGTGGCTTTCTGAGAGCGCTTCGGCTCTTGAAACCCATCTCCACAAGCCTCATGCGAATAGTCCGTTTCGAAATGGTTGCCGAAGATGATTGGCTCAGCTCTTCTAGAATTTTTGATGACATTAAAAATCGATTATTCGTATTAATTGATTTTATTTCTCTATAATCTTGCAGTCGTGAATTGTTGTCGTCCTACTCTTTGATAGCGCTCAATTTAACCAGTTTCTCTGAATTTCTTCAAAAAAACCAACACAGCCGGAGCATTGTATCTTACAAATTTCGAAATTTTATTAATGGAAATTTTTAGTTCAGCGAAAGCCAAATTTTTTGATTTCGTCGCGAGTGTCATACTTTTTGGCTTATTCATTTTTTTTTAACCGTATTGACGCAATCATAATTCACACAAAACTGGTGAATGATAAAGAAACGAAACTTGTAACAGTTGAAAGCCAAATATCACTGAACAATAGAAAAAAATAGTAGGGGGTTGTAACCATTAAATTGCGAGAAAAAGAGAAACTCAAAGTCGCAATGTCAGGCGGTTACTTACGATTAAGAATCAATTGGCCAGCACTGTATATGCGTCTGCCGGTCAGCAACCTTTGTTTTTCAAAGACTCAAATACACGTCCACGGTCGTTAAGCTGTTAATAAAAAAAAATTAAGCCACTTGTAGTAAAAACTTCTACTTCATAAATAAAAAACTTTTTATAAAGATTTATTTCATAAAGACCCTTTTTTCCAAATTTCTTCATTTATGATTATAAGCGGAACCAATGGAGATATGATAATATTTATTATTACAACATATTTTGAGAAGTGCCTTCAAAATGAAGTCTGGCGATGCTCCTCAGAGGAGAAATGCGTGTCGCAAAGTTATTAAATACGGTTGATTATCAGCATACTTACTATAGTGCATCGACATTATGAAATAACGGCAGACTTAAAATGGCCTTATCTTCAAACTGAGTATTTCTTCTTAGATACTTACCATGTAATTACTGCCAGGTCTATTAAAAATAGTAAAACTAAGGTTACTCAAGCGACCACTGCAAAAAATGGACCAGAAAAATGTTAAATTTGATACCAAGTAGGTAGAGGTCTGCACGGGCCCGGGCCTGGTCGACGGGCTCTTACCCGACCCGGCCCGTGGGCCGGGCTTGGGCGGGTAAACGCAATTGAGACTCGGGCTTGGGCCAGGCCGGGCTTTGGAATTTGGGATATAATCTTGGGAAAAATATAGCAAATCGAGGATTTCAAATTCTTCGGTGAGCTAAAAAAAAAAAAAGGACTTTCAGAGATAATCTGGGAAAAAGTATAGCAAATCAAGGATTTCAAATTCCTCGGTGAGCTAAAAGGTCAGGCGTGAGTTTTTCGGGCTCGGACCGGGTAGTTTTGTAAAATTTTGGCCCGTGCAGACCTCTACAAGTAGGATTCAATCACAAATTCTCGCTAATACTGCAAAAACACATTTTTGTTGAAAATAACATTGCGGTAATGTGTTCCTTGTTGAAAATAAAGATGTGCAAATAAAAAATTGTGCCAATGATATAAGTCTTTTTATCAAAATTGGCAGCAAAATGCAAATCGTATGAGTGAGAGAAGAATAAAAACGCCAGTAGTTTTGAATAAATGAGTATAATTTAACAAAGACAATAAATATTTTTTTTCTTAGTCGAATAAAGATGTACATAAAAAAAAAAAAAATTAACTTAGATTATTCCACGTATTGTGTTACAAAATGTGACACGTGTTTCGCCTCTTTCAGAGGCATCCTCAGACAACTACTTTTGCAAATCCTTGCTTATTCTGATATATTATAATAAAAATGGGAGGCATGGAGGGGATGGTAGAAAAACAAACAAACGATAATGGTAATGCAAATGACATTTACATTAAGAAATGATTCCTCTGAAAGAGGCAAAACACGTGTCACATTTTGTAACACAATACGTGGAATAATCTAAGTTATTTTATTTTAAAATGAACTTCCACAAAGTTAACGCCGAATCCATCGAATGGATGTACATGTTTTTTTTATATACCATTTGAAATAAATGTCACCCCCGTTAGGTTAACCAAAAAGAAATGTCTTTTATTTGATAAAGGAAGTTGGAAAAACTATCGAAACCATCTGCGATATTTACGGAGATGTTTTTAATTCTCCCAAAAATTTACATAATGGTTCACCACGAACAGTGAGTTTTAGTGAGCAATCACGAGAGAATTCTGCAGCATGTAAATGAAATGACATTTCTTTCCACCTAATCCAATATAGACTCTTAACACAAATTCAAGATGTTGACTTTGGAAAAGAATACATTTTTTTGTCGACTTTACAATAGTGCTAAAACTAGTTCAGAGTACATGTGAATACTATTTTTTATGAATCAAAAGTAAACTTTGCCAGAGCTAGCCAATTGCAAATACTTATATTGAAAAAGCAATAAATTAATAATTTGTATGAAAATAAATTGCCCTCTGTGCGCATGATACAATTGTTGAATTAAAAAAAAAAAAAAAACACAAAGAGCAAAAGAAAACCAACAAATCACATTGCCATAATTTAGCATTATCATTGAGCCGCCATCTCAACAGACATTACGTCACCCCTGCAGTTAAATATAATAATTGCATTCTTGTTTTGTAATCTCCGCAAACCACTTACACATTCGTAGAATGTCTGCAACGACACCAATTTAAAGTTTGCGTGGGAGGGTATGTCGGTCGATTCGCCCAAACGGAAAACCGATCTCCTTCGGCAAAGACATGATCAAACAACAATAATCACACCACAACAAGCAACCGAGCAACACCATAGAATACCTTCCATCATCTTGCACCACAAACCCGACTACTGCACCCTCAAAAAAGACCTCCAATTTGCAGGTATCCCCATCTGAAACCTGAAGGACAGCATCAGAACAGAAATGGGGTTGGTCAATGCTTACCGCAAGGTGGTACATTTCACAGATAAGAAACGAATTGTATTCCATTCTTGAACAGGTTCCCAGTGCCCCAATTTATTTTGAAGTTTGAAAACTAAAGGCTAAACTGTTAACGCAGTCTTCTATTTTGAACAGATGGACAAGGTTAATGCGAAGTTGCAATAAATTAGACCAGCTGTTGTGAATAAAAAGAATGTTATTCGTCAACATGATAACACCCGGCCACACGTCACCGATATTACCCGGAAAAAAAATTCAGGACCTTGATGGGATGTTTTTTTGCATTTTTTGGAGTTGGCACCAAGCGACTTTTACTTATTTTCACTCACTTAAGGGTCAATAAAATTCAACAATATCGAAAAGGTGAAATCGGGTCTCTCAGAGTTTTTCGAATCTTAACCAGCCTTTTATGAGGGAGGAATTTTAGATCTGGTTAATAGATGGCAAAGATTCGTTGATAACACTGAAAAACATTTTGTAAAAAATAACAATAAATAATTGAGAAATTCAGTTTAAGTTATTAATTCCGGGATTACCTATGAGAATTTGTATTTTAATGTATTTTTGCTAATTGCTTTAGCGTTTGTATAATATGGTGCGAGCGCGTACTTTAGTTGCAAAATAAGTTTATTGTCTATGGTTGAAAGAGAATTTGAATATGGTCTATGAATAGCTGTGGCCGTTAGTTTGTAAAATTTAAATTTCATAAAGTTCTCACAGTTCGTTACGTTTCTTGCCATTCTCACAATACTTACCAACGCTTTAAAATGGACATGCAGTCAGCCATCAACAACTACAAAAGGACTACTTATGGACAAAAAAAACACGAAAAACATGTGATAAGCGTTTTGAAGGATACACATTATCCTAAAGACGGACAGTATTATGACATTAGGAAATCATTCATGTTGGTGAGTTTTGCAGGAGTGACCAAAGTGGTGAAAACAAAAGACAAAAAAAATTATGACGACCAGAAATAACGTGTTGTCCATTGTAAGAGACATGCACGTTGCTTGTGGCCATAAAGGAGAAAAAAAAACACAAAAAAGTTCCAGAGCATTATGCGAACATACCAAATGCGATAATAAAGTTGTTTATTCAGCAGTGCGAAAGATGTACTGAGAAATTTAAGAAGACCTTGCAAGCAGGAATAGTTGTCCGACCTATAACTGTTTACGAGATAAATGAAAGAGGACAAGTAGATTTGGTAGATTTTCAAAGTTTACCTGACGGCGACCTTAAATTTATTCTTCATTACAAAGAACATTTGATGAAAGATAGTTTTTTGAGGCCACTAACTTGTAAAAGGGCTACAGAAGTAGCTAAAGTGCTCCTCGAACTTTTTTTTAATTTCGGGACCCCACACGTTTTGCAGTCGGATAATGGGAGAGAATTCACAGCCGGCATAATTCGGGAATTAGGGTCACTGTGGCCTGATTTGCTTTTAATAAATGGAAGACCTAGACATCCTCAAAGTCAAGGTTCCGTGGAAAGAAGCAACCAGAAGATGAAGAATTCTCTAATTGCTTGGATGCGGGACAATAAAACTTCCTCTTGGGCAACTGGTCTGCTTTTCGTGAAATGGGGCATGAATACGACGTACCATGAAGCAATTAAAATGGAGCCCTATAAAGCTACGTTTGGCCAAACGCCCAAAATGGGCTTACGTTCAAGAATTCTTGGGGAAAATAAGCCATGGGTTACCCGAGGAAGATGTCGAACATCTAATAATTAGTGAAGATCCGGAAAACATTGTAGAAAATCATTTCTTAGAGATACTTGCAGACGAACAAGATGAAGCTGTGGGTTATCAAGATTTTATTAGTACCGAGGAAGAAAGTAATGAATCAAATGATCAGACATTGACAAATCCTGCAGTTCAGTGCAGGAATATTGCTACAGGGAATTTGTTGCTGCAAGCAAATCTTATGTTAGAGAGATCTAAAATGATAATGCCACCATTAAAAGGTGATAATATTTTGGTTGGCATTGGTCAATTCGACAAAGGTAAGGGAGACCCCAACAATTTAATTGGGGTAATACTCAATATCCAAGAGGGATGATATAAAGTGGGGATGAAACTTGGTATAATTGAAAATCTTCTGGAGAGGAACAGTTTGCAGAAGTCCAAATTTTTGGAATAAAAAATAAGCGACGTTCCTAAAATGGAAACTTCTATAAGGACATTAGTTAGTCTTGGCTCTGTGGGTACTGGTCATGGTTACAAAAGGTGCCAGTGTACCCAGGGATGCCAAACTGCAAGATGCAACTGTTTTGCAAATAAATTAATTTGCAATTCTGCTTGTCACGGTGGCAGAAGTTGCGCTAATTTTAATTTTGAAATACAGTAATACCCTGCTTAGCGCGACCCCGTTAAGCGCGGTTTCACTATAACACGAATTTCAAATTTCGCGCTCAAATGCCTCGCATTACGCGAAAGAGTGCGTATAAACATATTTAGTCATTAACTTCTCTATGGTCGCGGGATCCCCGCTTTCTCTGAATATTCTCTTTGAAGAATTGGGAATTCCCCGTCCTTCGACTTTGTTCTATGGGGATTTCCTCGTTCGTTTCGTGTGTTCATTTGTTCCGTAATGTTAGTTAGTTCGGTCGGCTGGCAGTTTTGTTTAACATTTATTGGAGATACATACATAATTTAACCCTACGTTAAAATGCCGCCTGTAAAGAAAAAAGAGCGTAAAAGCGTCACTTTGGAATTGAAGATGAAAGTGTTAAGAAGAATGGAAAATGGAGGCAAAGCAACAATTGTTGGAAGAGATTTTGGACTCTCAGAATCGACTGTGAGAACGATTTATAAAAATCGGGAAAAAATTAAAATCTCCAGCAAAAGTTCAACACCTATAAGTGCAACAAAGCTTTCTCGTTCGAGATCATCTATCTTAGAAAGTATGGAGAAATTACTGTCAGTCTGGATCGAAGATTTGAATAAGAAGAACACACCACTAAGTCAAGATCTCATATGCACAAAAGCAAAATCTTTGTATGAGATGCTGAAAACAAAAGAAGGAGAAGGGAGTGACACTCCGACTTTTGCTGCCAGCAGAGGCTGGTTCCATCGGTTCAAGCAGCGTTCTAATCTTCACAATATCCACATAACAGGCGAGGCGGCCAGCGCGGACATTCAAGCTGCAGCTGAGTTTCCAGACAAGTTTCAAGAGTTCGTTAGACGAGAGAAAATTCCTGCTTGTCTCATCTTCAATGTTGATGAGACCGCACTTTACTGGAAAAAAATGCCATCTCGAACATTCATTTCTAAGGAAGAACGTCAAGCCAGTGGTTTCAAAGCTGCGAAAGATCGACTAACACTTCTGCTGGGTGGTAATGCCACTGGTGATTTCAAACTGAAACCTTTACTAGTGTACCATTCAGAAACACCCCGTGCAATTCGAGGCACAGACAAGACAAGTCTACCAGTTGTGTGGCGATCAAACAGAAAGGCGTGGGTTACACGGGAAATTTTTTCAAGAATGGTATTCTAATAGTTTTTGCCCATCAGTCAAATCATACTGTGACAGAAATGGGCTTGAACCTAAAGTTATATTACTCTTAGACAATGCCCCAGAACATCCAACCTCACTTGATACGCCCAGAGACTTAAAAGTGTACGTAAAGTTCCTTCCACCAAACACTACGTCAATATTACAACCTATGGACCAGGGAGCAATAGCAAACTTCAAAGCTTATTACCATCGCCGCACTTTTAGCCAACTAATTCATGAAACTGACGGGGAAGGAAGACAGTCTATGCGAGAGTGGTGGAAGTCATACAACATTATGAAATCTATTCACAACATAGAAGAGGCTTGGAAGGAAGTTAAAATGAGTTGTATGAATGGGGTGTGGCGTAATCTTTGGCCAGATGTAGTGGAAGCACCTAGAAGAATTGTCCAGATGCAGAGACAAGTGCTTGAACACATTGCTCCAATGGTTGAGGGGTCTGAACTTGAAGATGTCACGGTAGAAGATCTCGTAGAACTTGTAGCAACGCACGACGATCCTATCAGCAATGAAGATTTGACCGAGATACAGAATAATCCTATCTACGATGAGGAAGAACAAGTAGAAGAGAAAGTTTTATCTTCAGGGGAAATACAAAATGCACTTTCAAAAATTTATTCAGGTTTGGACATATTGCAGAGTATAGACAATAATGATGACCGTGTCTTGACCGTGTGTCAAACAATTAAAAACAGTGTTGGGTGTTATGAACGTATTTTACAAGAACGTAAACAAAACGCTACCCAAAAGACAATAGATGTATTTTTCCGTAAAAAATAAGAGTATGTATTGTGTAAAGTGTTCTTAGAATTAAAGTGATTGATTAAAATGATTTGTATTTTTTTGTATTAAATTTTGACTATGTTGAATCATAAACCTCGATATACGCGAATTTCAGTTAACGCGATTTTTTTCGGAACGTATCCCTAGCGTAAAGCGGGGTATTACTGTACAACAAGCCATTGCACCTACAGATGATGTTAAGAACCATCTTAAAATTATTAAAATAAATAAAAACAAGCACGAAATGTCATACATCAAACTTCCCCAGAAAGAAGGAACATTATGCTAAAAAAAAGAGCAAATTAACATAGACTTCCTGAGGGTGCATGAAGAAGACCAGTCACCGCTATTTCAATGTTTTCAATGTTTTAAATGTTTAGGTTTTGGGCACACAACATCAAGATGCACCAGCACAGAAAACAGGTGCAAGAACTGCGTGAAACCCCATAAATTTGCAGAGTGCCCAACCAAAAGTGAGGAAAAAAAAGGTGTTTCAATTGCATAAAAACACAAAGTATCACAAAAATGCCCATTCCTAAAAAAAAATGGAAATTAGAGGGATAGAGAAAACTGACAATGGAGAATAATTCGATCAACACAACCAAAAATACGAGCATCACAACAATCACATTCACACAACAAAGAAGTCTAAGTGCAACGGAACATATGCTATCGAACACAGGAGACGTCGACATCCTTTTGCTACAGGAGCCTTACATCAGTAACTCCGGACTGGTAACTAGTAAGTACCGAGTTGGCTCAATTAGCATGATGGTTTTAATTCATATTAAACCTGTACACTTACAAATGTCACTCGGTTTATGTTTTCGTTTCATTTCCAGGAAACACTATTGAAATAATCAACCCTGAAAGGGGTTGCAGTGTTGTATGCCGTTCCACATTTGCTGAAAGGCATACGAAACAATCTATTGACCAAGGACTTGGAGTATTCTGATGAAACGTCAATAAAAAGATATGCATCGCATTGTTCAATCGTATGAACTAGATATGCAAAGCTTTGGAAGTGAGCGACGTCTGCCCCAATATATTAGAGAAAGCAAAATTGACAAAATGAAAGCAGCAGATTGCGCTAAGGTGTTAAAACACAGATTCGGCAACACCTTATTCCACTGTGCCGGAACAGGTACTACTTTCCGTAAACCTTGCCTCAATCGAAATTACTATATCCACTATTCTCGCTCCCAGAGCACTAATTTTTTGCTAACTTCAACGTTTTCATGTCCTTTAAAAAAAAACAAATTTTCACATTTAGAAACCGTGCTTTGGCAAAATAGAAGGGTTTGCTTTCTCTTTATAATTATCGCTAAACCCTACCACAACAAAAAAATCACAGAATATTCAATGAAAAATGAGCTCATATGCATTTTTCACATTGAAATTCCTTCAGTTAACCGTTAAAGTGCCAACGAGCGCCATCGCGCTTGTGCGCGTAATTTTCAAAAGTGCCGCGAGCTATAGCGCTCGCAAAATCAGTTGCTATTTGGCATGCCGTGAGCGAGGACGTTCGCACGCATTGACAATTTTTAATCTTTCTACGTGTTACATAAAGTTCAAATTATAATATTATCAGTGATTATAATATAAAAAAGGATTTGTGAAAAGATTTTTATTAACCCAAAATGTCGGAATACAAAATAGTTCAAGTTGTATAGAAAGTGACAGTGGAAGTGATGTGGTACGCTCACGCCGCGTAATGCAAATTTTGAGTGACAGTGATAATAGTGACAATAACAATTATTTTGCTGATGCAGAGAATGAATCGGACTGCGAAAATGACGATGTGACCTTGACCCAATTCACACGCCTACCACCGGATACACAATACAACAAACAAACTCCGCACGTATTTTGCAAACTTCCAGGACCAAAACATATTGATTTCTTCAATTTGTTTTTTACGGCTGGTCTTATAAAAACAATGGTCGTTGAAACTAACCGTTACGCCGCACAGTTTTTGCAAGATCATCCAAATTTGAAACCTCATTCTCGTGCAAAGCGATTACAGCGCTGTGAAGAGGAGTAACTTGATTTGTGCCCACTGAAAGAAGGGGCTTCATGGAGTTTGTGCGAAAAACCACACATGTTAACTTTTTATTTGATTCCAGTTTTTGTTTCAATTATGGTTCACAATATATATTTCCAAATTTTTATTTGTGTTTTATTTCCCTTGTACAAGTCTTTATAAAGGAAACACCGAAAAAAATATTAGAATTGGACAATTTTTGGAAGAGATACAGTTTTTTTTTCGAAACAAAGGTAAATGACATAAAAACGAAGATTTCTTTGGCATTTTAAAGTATATATGAATAAAAGATATTGGCACTAAAACGGTTAATATCCATTTGTTTTATACTTCTTTCCATTCTATTATGATTTATGTTACTCTATTTCAACTTAATGTAAATTTATTATTACTATTTACATTTTACTATTGCTCTGTATTACAATTTAAGCATATCTGTATACAAAAAATGAAATGATTCGATTGTAGGTTTTGAAGATTTCCAAAAAAGTGTGGCAGGGCATAAAAAGCAGCCTGTCGCTTATTATTTCTGCGAATCTAGTACTGAGTCGGCTCAATTAGTTTGATGTATTATAGACATATACAAAGTGTTGGACTCCACAAGTATTTCTATAACTTTATAGTGGATTGAAATTTCAACACTTCATTAATAATAAAAATAATAAAATATTTTTAGTACTTTTTCCACTTCAGGACTGGTTTCACTCCTCATGAGCATTATCAACTGATAAGGAAAATAAATTAAACAGTGCTATTAATACAAGTTAAATTGAAATAAAAGGTGTAAGCATTACTAACAATTAAAAGGATTTACAAATTACATTATAATTAAACAAAATTAAAATTAAAATGCTTAACACCTATAACATACAATTAAAAAATCATCAATAATAAGTGGCAAATGATATCAATTATAAACACAATTAAAATTTGGGAAATTTTAAGCAAAATGAAAATACATTTACTAAAGTAATAAATACATCAATGATAAGCTTTAATCAGTTGTTCCCATAGTTACTGGAATTTCACCCGTGATTATGTCAAGTTTAAAGAAAATCGCTTCAGGTATGCAAAATAGGGAAAAATTCTTTTTAAAAATTCCGGTTAAAAAAGATTTTAACCGGAAAAATGATTCGATTGTAGGTTTTGAAGATTTCCAAAAAAGCGTGGCAGGGCATAAAAAGCAGCCTTTGTGTTTGTGGGTCACAACCGGAGTGAGACAGGGGTGCGTTCTTGCACCGTTCCTATTTATCATTATTTTTGACTTCATACTTCGCAGGTCAATTCCGCCTGATCGAGGTATAGCTGTTGGTCCCGGTCTGAAGCTGTGTGACCTTGAATATGCAGATGATGCTGTCATATTCGATAAGTCAATAAAGGGCATCCAGGAGACAATTGATGGGTTAGGAACTAACTCAGGTCGCATTGGTCTGAAAATTAACACTAGTAAGACCAATGTGATGTGTAACCAAACCTGTCATGACTCTGATAGGACCCTTACTAGCGCGGGACAGATCATCGAGAGGGTCGACAGCTTCAGATATCTCGGCGTACTTATCCCCGAAGACGGTAGTACAAAAAAGGAGCTCGCCATTCGTTTAGGAATGGCTGGAGCAACATTCAACTCAATGCGTACTGTCTGGGACACACAGCTGTACTCGATTAAAACCAAATGCCACTTGTTCAACGCTTGCATTCTGCCGGTACTGCTTTACGGTTGCGAATCATGGCACCTGACGAAGACTCAGAAAAACCGTATACTGAGCTTCGAGAACAGATGCTTGCGTCGGATAATGGGGGTGAGGTGGTTTGATTTTGTGAGGAATTCAGAGATAAGGGAGCGTATAAGGGAGCGTACAAGACAGCGTCCTGTCACGTCAGTGGTTATGGAGAGACGTTGGAACTGGCTGGGTCACGTGCTGCGGATGCCTCCGGAAAGCCTCAATCCTGCCTGCCTTTTCTTTCGACTGGTGGGATTCCGGCGTCCCGGACGTCCGTCGGGTACTATCCATAGGATGTACTCGGCGAAACTGAGGGATGCTGGCATGTCATGGGAGGATGCAAAGCAATTGGCAGGAGACAGGGAAACATGGAGGTGCCGCGTGGTGGCCATATGCTCCACATAGGGAGCGAACATGGCCAAAGAAGAAAAAGAAAGATATCTCAATTTGCTTACAAATTATAGTAAATTTAGTAAAATTACAATTTTTGCGAATTTTTCGCAAAATTTTATAAAAAAAACGTGCGGTCGTTAATAGCGATGTCGCATACACCGCAAATAAGAGTCGTACACGAATTAAACTCAGACCACTTGAGAAACAATTTTCTACGAATAAATTCGACCAAAACAACCACGTGCTTAACACGTTGGGTGCTGAAAACGCGCTAGGCGCGTTTTGCTTTACATATTAGCCACGCGTAAAACGCGCCTAGCGCGTGCACTTTGTCACGTCCGATATACATGCCAGTGTGTTTGTGAATCCCGTCACAGGTGGTTGTTTTTTGTTATTGGTTCCCGCACGTTCGATTTATTGCTTCACGTAAAGATACATTCACACAACTTATATATTTATTTTATTTTTTAATATTATTATTCGAGTAAATACAGGATGCTACCAAAGTATATTTACGATTCACCTTTGATACAACATACATATAAACCAAAAAATTACAAAAATTAAATATAGATATTTTGGGAGTTTTTACAACTGTTTTTTCTTTACTGCATGTGTATAATTTGTTAGTGCTAATGGGGCAGTTCTAACGCAATAAAATTTCCTGAATCTTTTCTGTGTATAAGTGGAGTAGCAATAAGATATAATTTTTCGTACATTGATGATGAATGCAAAAAATATACCATGTAATAATCTCTTATTTTTTCTTTCAAATCTATTTTTTTCATTCACTACATTTCGTACATAGATGATATCAAAAGTAAGTCGTAAAGAGATCCTAGCCGCACCTGCACTGTTCTATTAGCTTTTGAAAGTACTTTCATATTATTATTATATTGATTACTCTCCCCATATCGCGTTTTTTTTAATTTTTTTTTAGAAACCTGCCCCTAAAATGAGTAGGCCGAAACGATCTAGAAAAGAAGATATTGATAATAGTCATGACGACTACGGATCAGAAAGCGAGTATGAGATTGACAGCGAATATGTTACAGAAAGCGAGAGTGACGACGATGAATACGATGAACGAGATATAGTTCAAGTTGCAGATATTGAACCGAGGCCATCACAAACCAACTCTCCAAATCGTCAACCAACTTGGTCAGATTCAGCTGTACAGCAACAACAAATTACATTTGTCGGTATACCGGGTATAAAAGTTGCCATGCCAGGGAATGAGCCGATCGATTTTTTCAATTTGTTGGCTGATGATGATTTTTATGATTTAATCGTAAGCCAGTCTAACTTATATGCAGTAGAAGTTCTCTCACAATCGACGTCAGACAAAAGTCGAATTACTCTACATAGAGACATAACAAAAGAAACGTTCAAAGTGTGGTTGGGTCTCCTATTACACATGAGAACCATAAAATTGAATCGTGTAAGTGATTACTGGAAAAAACACCACTTATTCAATTCTCCGGTTTTTTCCCAGTATATGTCCCGGGATAGGTTTTTATTAATAATGAGAATTCTTCATTTTAATGACAATAACGAAGATGAAACAAGTTTGGGAAAAATAACCCCCCTGATAAATCATTTCAATAAAAAAATGGAGCAAATTTGTGCTCCGGAAAGAGAATTATCCATAGATGAATCTCTAGTTTTATGGAGAGGGAGATTGCTGATTCGGCAATACATGAAGGGCAAAAAAGCCAAATATGGAATAAAACTTTATATGTTGGGGCAATCTAATGGTTTGGCATTAAAAATTATAATTTACGGTGGTTCTGCTGATTTGGAGTTGGGTGGTAAAAACCACACCAATAAAGTAGTCCACAAGCTAATGGAGGGCAAAACGGGAGTTGGACACTCGTTATACATGGATAATTTCTATAATAGTGTAAAAACTTACGTCACCTGAGGACGAACCGGAAGAACCCAGAAGAAGTTGTTAAAAAAAAAACTTAAAAAGGGAGAATCGGTGCGTCAATACAACGAAAAAGGTGTATGTGTGAACAAGTGGAAGGATCGCCGCGAAGTTTTGACGATATCGTCGGAATTCGATGGCCAGATAATTGAAACAACAAATCGTCGAGGAAATACCGTCACAAAGCCGCGTATGGTAGTTAAATACAATAAATTCATGTCTGGGATTGATTTCCACGATCAAATGTTGGCTTATTACCCAATAAGAAGAAAAACTTTAAGATGGTATAAAAAATTGGGCATCCATTTCTTCCAGACAATGGCTCTTGAACTCATATTATTTATACATTTCCCGAAATAATAAAATATCTCTATATGAATTTAGACTTCAGGTAATTGAAAAATTACTTGGGCCTCCCCCTTCTTCGATACCCGATTTGCAAATACATCTTCCAAGATTTTCCAAAAAAGATGATCGCGGCAAGACAAAAAGGAAGAGATGCAAATATTGCTGGACAGAAGATAAAAAAAGAATTGATTCTCTTTTCTTTTGTCCACAATGTCCGGAACAGCCAGGTCTTTGTCTAGACCCATGTTTTAGATTATTTCACAAATACAAATAAAACTTTTATTGTATTTGTAGAATGCATGTGAATGAACGTGTCTGTTTTTCTGTATGTTATTTGAAATTGTATATTATATATACAATTTTTATATTTATTTGAATATTATATGTTTGTTACTTTAGTACATATTTACTTGTATTATTTCTTCCCATTTTTATTTTATTTATATATAGTTTTTATTTCAAGTTTCACTATAAAATATTTTATGTGTGTATATTTTATTATATAACTAGCGATGCCACCCGGCGCAGCGCGGGGCGCAGGGCCGAGAGCGCATACTTCTTCATACGTCATACATTCAATCCAGTCGTGACGTCATACGTCATATATTCAATCCAGTCGTAACGTCATACGCGCACACACACACACATACAGTCATTTTTCTATACATAGAAGAAGATTACAACAAGTAAAAAATAAACTAGAAAAATAAATATAAATGAGTGTCTGAATGAATCTTTACCTTCCCCGAAAAATAACATTGCATTTCTTGGAAAACAATGCAAAATACGTTCAATGATTCTCGATCTCCCTCGCACAGCCGCACTTGCCGAGAGAGAGAGAGAGACAACCTGAGTATTCCAAAAATAGATCGCATACGCGCGCCGCTCGACAAAAAAATTGTACCTGCACTAATACACCCCAATAATCATTGCGTAAAAGTCAGCACGGCACGGATTACCATGAATTTTATTAGCATTGAACGTGTTAAAAAACGCCTAGAATCATTTGGCGGTTTTTGATTCTTTTTTTTTTTTTTTTTAAAAAGAATCAATAACCGCCAAATACAATAAAAACACTGATCAAAGATCGCAACATCTCCGACCGCGACTTCCATCGAACCCACAACCACGAGCGAGACCGATTGCAGAATCAAGCTCTTATCTAATCGTAAAGCCCCTGGCTACGATGAAATAAAGCACAATGCGCTGAAACACCTTCCCGAGAACGGTGTTGAAGCATTACGTCTTGCGCCCCGGTAGCCAGCATACTGCCATCGGGACGGCCTTTAGTCTGATCGCATAGCCGGTATACTGTCATTGGTAGTCGGTCTCTTTGGAGCTTTATTTTTGGTAGTTCCCGAAATATTTCCGGGGTTTAATTTTGCAATAGTGCACATAAGGGATTAAAATATGCAAATTACAGTAGAGAGCTGCCTTTAATGTTATTTTTAATAATATTTGAATTCTTTACCTGCTTTGTATAAAAAAGTTGGTCGTTTTATCTGGAAAGGCTGTATCCACATATTGTGGGCGTTAGAGTTGTATGAAGTGTTGTGACCATCATTTTATAAAGTGAAAGAAAAAGCAATGTCAACGAAATATATTTTTGACTACCATGAATCAATTGATCAATTTTTTTACAGAATATAGTGATAACAATGCGTTTAGTTAATACACCTATCCCTCGATTTACACGGTACTTTTTTTACACGTTTTCGCTTTTACACGGTTGAGAAAATTAAAAACTTTTTTTTAAAAATAACTGTTCTCGCCGACTTGAAATTAACGTCACGTGCAGCGGAGCAAATTGTTTTGAGTCTGTACGGTATCGGCCGCTTTAACTGATAATGCACGCAGACGCCGGCGCCGACCCGTCTAGATGTGCCGGTGTGAGTCCTTGTCCGAGACCACCAATCGTCTGCACTGGAAGAATGGCGTGAGATATACCTGTCCGTCATTGGACACGGCCGTATCCCACTACGGCAAAGGAATGGTCACGTGGGGTAGCCGGGACGTGTTGGCGCCTGGCGCTTGCCCCGGCTGCTCCTGGGTGGCAGTGAGGTTCAAACTCCTGGAAGGAGAAGACGTCACGCGTTTTCGCCTTTGTGTGCACGCGCAGGCCGATAGCCGCTGCTAATCACCCTGCGCTGAACCTACCGATATAATCTAACGGATCATACCTCTGCCGTTTTATTTATCACCACTCATTGGGGACGAATTTACTGCACACACACAAACATCGGCGAGAGCGGAACTCTCGCCCGAACAGAGTCTTTAGCTTGAAAATTATAATTCTTCATATTCGTAAGTAAAATCGAGTACATACATAATTTTCAATTGCGTGCTTTATATCTTGAATAATATTTGTAGCCTTATTATGCCGAAAGAAGTAAAAAGAAAAGTTATTTCGTTAGCAACCAAAATAAAAATTTTGGATCGTTTACAAAACGGAGAAAGAGTAATAGATGTTGCTGGATTATATAGTATGAATGAAGCTACAATAAGAACCATTAGAAAAAATGAAAACTCAATTAGAAAGAGTGTAGCAGCTGGCACTACGAATACGAGCACAACTTCATATATCAGAGATATTGCAATGGAAAAAATGGAGAAGGCATTAATGATTTGGATAGAGGACCAAACACAAAAACGAATGCCAATTGATACCAATGCTATTACAAATAAAGCATTGCGGATTTATGAAAAAATTAAAGAGAAGATACCACCTTCTTCTTCATCTGAAAAGAAGCATACTTTCACAGCAAGTCATGGTTGGTTCGAAAGATTTAAATCAAGAAACTCTCTACATAATTTAAAATTAAAAGGTGAACTGGCATCTGGCGATGTAGATGCAGCACAAGAATATCCAACAAAATTTGCTGAACTTGTTTCCATCAATTCATATACTCCTGATCAGGTTTTCAATGCTGATGAATCAGGGTTATTTTGGAAAAAAATGCCAGAGAGAACCTATGTGTCTAAAGTTCATAAATCAGCTAGCGGTCATAAGGCAGCAAAAGATCGCATAACAATTCTTTTCTGTAGCAACGCTTCAGGAGATCACATTATGAAACCATTGGTTATCAACAAATCAAAAAATCCCCGAGTATTTAAAGGAATAAATATCAACCATCTTCCAGTTTATTGGAGGGCTAATAAGAAAGCGTGGGTTACTGCCGTAATGTTTAATGAATGGTTTTATGATTGTTTTATCCCAGATGCCAAAAAATATTTAAAAGAAAAGGGACTGCCTTTCAAAGTGCTTTTATTAATTGACAATGCTCCGGGTCATCCACAAGATCTTCAGCATGAGAATATCCAGGTTACATTTTTACCAAAAAATACGACTTCATTATTACAGCCATTAGATCAAGGAATAATTTCGACTTTTAAAGCTCTTTACATAAAACGAGCTTTTACACACATTTTAGAACAAATGGAAAATAACGAATCGTTAACAGTTATTAATGCTTGGAAAAAATTTACAATCCTAGACTGTGTTAAGCATATTGCTTTATCATATACCGCGATTAAGAAATCAACCCTCAATGGCTGTTGGAAGAAATTGTGGCCAAATATAGTAAATGTTGAAGCTTCTACTTCAGTATTAAATGATGAATATTCTCAGATAGTACAATTGGCAAATTCATTGGGTGGAGAAGGTTTTGACGATTTCACTGAAGGAGATATTTTAGAACTGGTGGCTGATAAAGAACTAAGTGAAGATGATCTAATTAACTTAATAGATGAAACTGGTGATTGTGGCAATGATTCTGATGAAGAAGAACTTGAACCAGTTACATTAACAGCTAAAATCATCCACGAAGGACTCGCATTGGGAAGAAAATTAGGTAATCATTTTGTACAATATGATTCAAATGTGGAACGGGCCCTTCGATTCCAACGTGATATTAATCAGTGCTTGGCTCAATATGATGAAGTCCATAAAGATCTAACAAGAAATTCGAAGCAAATGTTAATAACGGATTTTATTAACAAATCTCCTCGAGAAGTAAATGTTTCTACGTCAAACATCGAATCGGCACAAATAATTTCGAGTGATGAAAGTGACTTTGAACCAGTCAGGAAGAAGAGATTGGCAGTGATTTGTGATAGTGACGATTGATAAAAAACCCACCAACCGTTTTAATATTTTTTTAATGAATCTTTTGGATTTAATTTTTTGTCCCTCTATATATACTTTATATGTAGTTAAATAATAAAAGAATAAGTATATTTATACTTTTTAATAATTTCGTTTTTTAATGTATTCTAGAAAACAACATAATTATGCGTTTTTTTGGTACTTTTCGATTTACACGGTTTTTCATACAAAAATATACAATTTCGATTTACACGGTTTTCTCAGGAACCTATCTACCGTGTAAATCGAGGGACAGGTGTATAAGTGCACTATACGGTGACATCTATAATATAAAAATAAATCGCTGAATGTGTTGCTAAGCGCAAATCTCGAGAGCAGCTAAGCCGATTTCGCTAATTCTTTTTTAGAATATTCCTTGAAGTACGAGGATGGTTCTTACGGAGAGAAAAAATTGCCTGAAAGTCTTAAAACAACACTTTTCTATACTCCCATACAAACGATTCGTAATAATACTTAAACGTCAATTTGAACTTTAATACCATACCATAAAGTTCAAGTGTTAGTGGAGAGGTTCCAGGAAGGCAAAACAATTGAGTGACGTTAGTATCGTATAAATATTGATGTCAATGCTGACTGGCTGCATCACCTTTCCTGAGAGTTTTTGTCGGTTAACTCAATCAAAAGCTGAACTCATTCAAAAAGTGTTTCCAAATGTAGCTCAAAATTACTTATTCCATGATTGGTTGAGCGAACGAGCTATATTGGCTACCAAAAACACTGATGTAAATGAATTAAATTTCAAAATTCAAAATGACATTCCTGGCGAAACGAGGACATATAAATCAGTTGATACGGCATCTAATGAAGATGATGCCGTGAACTATCCACCGGAATTTTTTAACTCACTAGATTTGCCAGGATTGCCACCTCACAATCTTCAATTAAAGCGCGACTTTGTGACGGCACACGATTAGCGATAAAAAAAATACTGAATAACGTAATAGAAGCAATCATATTGAAAGGAAAGTATAAAGGAGAAGACATTTTGTTACCCCGCATCCCAATGATTCCGACTAACTACCATTCGAGTTTAAACGACTGCAGTTTCCAGTACGGCTTGCTTTCGCTATGAATATAAACAAATCCCAGGGGCAGTCATTAAGTGTTTGTAGTATTAATCTAGAAAACCCATGTTTCTCGCATGGTCAATTGTATGTTGCCTGTTACCGTGTTGGAAAACCATCTGCTCTGTTTGTTTACGCGCCAGGTTATCAAACAAAAAATATCGTGTACCATAAAGTACTACAATAAAAATAAAACTTAATTTAGAATAAGTCAAAATAAAGTGAAATATAATAAGAAGGTATCATAATAAGAAATCTGAAATTGTAATTTCATTGTGATTTTTTATTGACTATTAAAAGAATTTTAGGTGTTTTATAATTTTTATTTTTTGATATGTTATTGTTGACTTATAAACTTCCCTTTTTCTTTTTTTATCTTACTAGCTGACCCGGCGTCCCGAATAGCAGAATAAGTATTAAAAAAACTAAAAAGTTAAAGAATCGACTGTTAGGCGGTACGAAGTTCGCCGGGTCAGCTAGTAGTAAATAAAAATGTTGGTCATGTTATTTTTTGATATCCTGAATTGATTTTTATGCAAGGAAACCTATCTACCACAAATTTTAAATTTTAGTATATTTGTTTTCACGTTTTCTTTATTCGGTATCGCGTTGAGCGTATTTACCGAGGTCGGTGTAAATGTGTTCTACGGAAAAGGGAGAACATATCGATTTTATTTTTTTAAACTATGCTCGCTTCAAATGCTGTAGTGTATTTTTTTGTAATTACAAGTTGTAGATAATCGATCTTTACTAATATAAATACTTTATTGAAGAGTAAAAGAAAGTGCTGATAAAATTAAGATTTTTTTATTAAATACATAAATTCTTCAATAGATAAAAATGTTATTTTAAGTTTGTTTAAATCTATATAAAACAAAGTGGGGCTATTTACACCACGTATTAACTCATATCTATCTATCTATCTATCTTCTTCTGTCGTCTGTCTATATATATAAAACAAAGTGGGGTTATTTGCACCACATATAACTCAAGAATGCACAGATTTTTATAATCTTTGATTTATTAAATTCGTCTTTGCCTTGAATAGCGGAATAAGTATTAAAACATCGGACAAATATCACGAGAAAGAAATTATGAAAAAAAAAAATATTTCAATACAATTTGTTTTGAGCGGCTTCAAATAAAGAAAATGTAGTTGTATGCTGGTTTCGAATAAATCCACTACATGGCATTGTCTCCTACTGTCATTTGTTTCTGCCTCTATTGCATACGATTGAGCTAGATGTGAAACGTCTACATCTATTTTCGTTCAGTTTTCATTTAGTTAAATCATTCTGGTGTGGAAAGCTATTTATCCGAGATTCATGTCTAATGGCGAGAAATGTGTATTTTGATTAGTTGATGGTGTAGCCTTAACCCTTTATAGGGCAAAGGCCGAAATTGGTTAATATATTAACCAGTCGCTTTAAGGTTTATATTTCCAATACCGCCCATAGAAACTTCATTTTTCGAACATTAATACGTTGTCGATAACGTTCATTAGTTAATTTATTGTTGCAACCGCGTGAAGTTTGCATTGTTACCTAGAAATCCACGTGTTTAGGCCTGCGTCACAAAATTAACCATTGAGCGTGTACGCGTGCGACTGACCGGTGGCGAGCGCAGCGTCTTGACTTTGGATTGGAATTTTGAAGGCTGTTTTGTGATTTTCGAGAAAAGGTATCCAAATTATTATTTAATATACAATTATACATTTATTTATCAATAATTATTGCGTAAATTTTTAACTTGGGAGTAGTTTATCTATATTTTAGCATCGTGTGTTACAATATAACCTCAAATTTCAAAGTTGTCGCACTTACTATTAAAATTATTTTTAAATACAAGTAATCATTTTGTGGCGTTGTATTTTAGTTATTTCGATTGAGATAGTAATGTTTTATCATAATTTGTATAATTTTTTTATTGATTCTTTTGGGATCGGAAATGTTTTCGAATTATCTCTGGTAAAATAGTAAATTTGTGCTTTGGTCCTGCTCCAATAGACCCAATTTCTAGTTTATAAAATATTTTTGCATTCTTTATTACTTTTTTTTTAATAGCTTTTATTATTTATATATTTTTTATTATACTAACACTTTTTTTTCCAGAAAATATGCTTAAAAACAATTATACGTTTGACGAGATCGAAAATATGAACGATGACGACTTTATAGAAATGCTCGAGGGAATATCTGAACGACCAAGCCCTGGATTCTGACATCAGAGGGGACTTTGATGCTGATGATTCTATGGAAAATACAAATATTCCATGCAATGAAGTTATAATAGAAGAAGAAACATTGAACGAGGTAGAACAGATTACCAGAGTAAATTGGTCTAAAAGAAAAAATAAACCAGAGGAATACAATAACAGCAATTTTAATGAATACAGTGGTATAAATACGGAGGAGGTGGATCTAGAATCCCCACTAAAATTTTTTCATATATATTTCTCGAATTTTATATATAATTTAATAATTTCCCAGTCTAATTTATACGCTAGTCAACATGGTGTTGAACTAAATTTATCTTCTGATGAATTTAGTGCGTTTTTGGGGATCCTGATAATAATTGGGTTTCATCGCCTTCCAGGTCTGAGGATGTATTGGTCGACCAATCCTAATTTTAATGTCAGCCGTATATCAGACATAATGAGCCTAAAGCGATTCCTTAAAATTTTGAGATATCTCCACGTAAACGACAACTTGAAGATACCTGAGAGAACTAGTGCTAATTTCGATAGGCTATATAAAATACGGCCATTATTATCATATCTCGGTAAAAAATTTGGGGATGTCTTTCGTCCAAGCAGATATTTATCTGTCGATGAAAGCATGGTAGCGTTCAAAGGCAGAACCACATTGAAACAATACATGCCAATGAAGCCCATAAAGCGAGGTTTTAAAATATGGGTTATATGCTGTGCTGTAACTGGTTATATGCTTAACTTTCAAGTTTACGAAGGAAAAAGTTTATCTGGTGATGGGGTGACCGGTCTCGGGGAGAAAGTTGTCATGTATTTGACCCATCCATATGCATACCTTGGGTATTGTATATTTTTTGATAGATTTTTTTTCTTCCTTTTCCCTTGTGTATAACCTTTTGAAAAAGAAATTATTTGCTTGTGGTACTATTCTGCAAACAAGAAAATTTTTTCCAAAGAACCAATTGTGCTCAGACAAGGATCTTACATTTGGAAATTCAGATTTTGCCACAAGTAAATCAATTTCTGTAATGAAATGGAAGGATCGGGGTAGAAAATCTGTTTGTGTTATTTCTAATATGCACAAAGCATCAGAAACATCAAAAATCAACCGAACAAATATAAAAGGGGAAAAGGAAGAAGTAAGTTGTCCAAAAGCCATTTCCGATTACAATAAATATATGGGTGGAGTCAATCGTTTCGATCAATTAATTTCATCCTATGATGTATCATGGAAATCTCGTCGCTGGTGGATGAAAATATTTATTAAATTGCTGCATTGTAAATAGTTTTATTTTATATAAAGAAACAATAAAGTCTAAAGAAAATCGTGAAAAACCCATGACGCAATTAAACTTTCGAAGTTTTTTGGCTGACGAACTAATCCAAAATTATAAAAGTAAAAAATCTCAAGGTCGACAACATGTAAGACATTATCATTCCGAAGAGAGCCAACATTGGATTGATAAGGGGACTTGTAGCCGTTGTGCCTTTTGTAGCACGGTGAAAGAACCAAAAAGAACGGTCTATAATTGTAAACAGTGCAATGTGCCATTGTGCATCTTATGTTTTGAACCATATCATAAAAATGGTTGTAAAAAAATATAATTGTATATATTGTAATAAAATTGTGTAAAAAATATGTCTATTTCATTTTTTAAATTTATTTTTCAACATGACGCTAAACAATCATTGGTTAATATATTGACCGATGAAAAAATTGGTTTTTCTGACAAACTAAGAAATATTTTTAATTTTTTTTATCAAATTTATTTTATGTGGGCAATAAGTGTTTAAAAATATCATGATTAAAATTAAAATTCCGAAATAATTAATTTGCCCTGTAAAGGGTTAAATCGCGAACAACTTCTCTTTGTGAGGTTATTAAATTTGATTTGGATAATTCGATAATTTCTACATTGTGTGATTAATTTTAAAGTGTTATTTACAATGCCGCGATACAGAAGATCTAATATTTCACAACGAAGCCGCAATGCAATTAGACTTCGGAATATTGCAAATTAATCCACTGCGGATGAACAAGAAAACACACGACAAGAACGTCGCGTTAGTATGGCCTGACTTTGTGCTTCACAAACACAAGAACAAAGAGAGGCAGTACGTCAAACGGCTCAGTTGGAAATGAGAAATCGTCGAGCTTATCGCACAGACCAACAACGTGATAATCTTCGACGCGCAAGAAGAAATTCTTCAAGTGTTGATTTGAATCGAGCAGCGTTTCAATACGATTACAAAATTGACTACAGCTCGCATACTTTCGTTCGAATTGGCCCAATGGAGATTGTGTGCGACCATTGCGGTGCGTTGACGTTCGCTGGAGAAACGCCTGGATTGTGCTGTCTTAGTGGCAAGGTGAAATTGCCATTATTGCCTCCACCACCTGAGCCATTGCATTCATTGCTTCGTGGCGAAACACCAGAATCAAGACATTTTCTTTTGAACACTCAAAGATACAACGGATGTTTTCAAATGACTTCATTTGGGGCAGACATCGAAGAACGTGGATTCAATCCAACATTCAAGGTAATTTCAGCTCGAGAAAATAAACGTTAGTTTTCTTTTGGCGATAATAAATCAGTAATTCTGACTTTATCTTCGACTTTACAGATCCAAGGCCAAATTCACCATCGAATTGGTTCATTGCAACCGCTTGAAGATGCACAGCATAAATTCATCCAAATTTACTTCATGGGCAATATGGAGGAACAACTTGATCGGCGTCAAAGGATCAATACGGCAATGAAAAGATCAATCCTTCGAGATCTGCAGCAACTACTGCATGAACATCATGAATTGGTTCGGTTGTTCAAAACTGCGATGGATCGCATGCCAAGTGATGACTATAAAGTCGTGATCAGAGCGGATAAACGACCCGCTGGAACACACCAACGCCAATTCAACGCTCCAACAATAGATGAAGTCGCAATTGCAATTGTTGGAGAAAACTTGGATACGCGCGATATCGTGCTTACACGTCGTAACACTGGACAACTGCAACGAACATGTGAAACCCACCGTTCATACGATGCATTGCAATACCCGCTGATGTTTTGGCAAGGACACGATGGATATCACTTCAATATCAAGATAATAAATCCATTGAGCGGTGAGTATATAAAACATAATTTTCATTTCAACAAGACAACAATTTTATTAATTGCACTGATTTCATTTCAGGTGAGGAAACTAATAAGGTTAGCTCGATGAAATATTACGCATATCGCTTGATGATTAGTCAAAACGCTGACAACTATTTGCTGCGATTTCGTCGATTGCTTCAGCAATATTACATCGACATGTACGTCAAAATCGAAACAGAGCGCCTCATTTTCATTCGGTTGAATCAACGCAAATTACGTTTGGAGGAGTATATTCATTTACGAGATGCAATCAGCACCAAAGGAGATGCAGCTAATGTTGGTCGATTGACTATTCTACCAGCAACGTACATTGGCAGTCCGCGTCATATGCATGAATATGCGCAAGATGCATATGTTCGTAATTACGTAATTCCGGAATTCGTGTCAGTTCAGGGAATCACGATCTTGAAGTGAATGAGGAGATACATAACCAGGCTTTACGTATGATTGAAGATATGTGTTACCTCATGTTAGGAAGTTTGTTAGTAAAGTTAGGAATGCCAACGCCAGATCGTGGAATGAACGACGCTTTCAATCGAGAGTTGGAACGTGAACGTGAATATGATCGAGATGCATTGAACCAATCAGTTCGAACGAATGTACCACTATTGAACCACCAACAGAAGGAAGTGTACGATACGTTAATGAAGGCAATCAATGATGGAAATGGTGGCGTATTTTTTCTCAATGCGCCCGGTGGAACTGGGAAGACATTCCTCATGTCATTGATTTTGGCCACTGTTCATGCGAGATCTGAAATTGCAGTACCAGTTGCTTCTTCTGGAATAGCGGCCACGTTAATAGAAGGATGCCGAACGGCTCATTCAGCGTTCAAATTGCCATTAAACCTCCAAACAATTGAAAAGCCGACATGCAATATTGCGAAACACTCAGTAATGGCCAAAGTTTTGGTAGCAAGTAAAATCATCACCTGGGATGAATGCACAATGGCGCACAAACGCGCATTGGAAGCACTTAATAGAACTATGAAAGATTTCAAGATTCGAGATGTTTTGGAGGCGCAATGATTCTACTATCTGGTGATTTCCGCCAAACACTACCAGTCATTCCAAGATCGACCGCTGCCGATGAAATAAACGCTTGCCTCAAATCATCGACTCTCTGGCGCTATGTGAAGAAACTTCAGCTGACGACAAACATGCGAGTCGCATTGTTGAACGATCCAAGCGCCGAAATTTTCTCCAAGCAATTGCTGGCTATCGGTAACGGCCGTGTTCCTGTCGACAAATCGAATGGATTGATTTCGTTTCCACCGAATTTTCGCAATTTCGTCACAACGAAGGACGACCTCATCAACAAAGTGTTCCCGAACATCATTGCTAACTGTGTAACAAACGAAGACGAAGCAACCAACTATCCAACTGAATTTTTAAATTCATTGGATCTGCCTGGCTTGCCACCGCACAATTTACAACTGAAGGTTGGCTCGGTAGTCATCATGATTTGAAATCTGAACCAACCAAAATTATGTAACGGAACGCTTTTGGTGGTGATAAAACTCATGAGCCATGTGATCCACGGTAATCAAAGGAAAGTTCAAAGGTGAGGAAGTTCTCATTCCAAGAATTCTGATGATCCCAACCGATATGCCATTCGAGTTTAAACGAATTCAATTTCCAATTCGTCTTGCTTTCGCCATGACGATCAACAAATCACAAGGCCAATCCTTGAGTATTTGTGGCCTGAATCTAGAAAATGAATGATTTTCTCACGGTCAATTGTACGTAGCATGTTCACGTGTCGGCAAGCCATCTGCTTTGTTAGTTCTCGCACCTGAAAACAGAACTAAAAATGTCGTATGTCACAAGGTGCTTAAATGAAGGGAATCAACCCGAGTGCAACCCATCCAGCAAATCTTATTCTTCTATATATATAAAACAAAGTCGGGTTATTTACACCACATATAACTCAAAAATGGCTGGACCCATTTTTATGATTTTTGATTTTTCTCCGCCACAAGAAGCAGAATAAGTATTAAAACATCAGAAAAAAATCACGGGCAATAAATTATGAAGAAAGATCATATTCTCATACAATTTGTATTGAACGTTTTTTTGACGCGCGATATTGTGCTTACATGTCGAGACACTGGACAACTGCAACGAATATACGAAAAACACCGTTCATACGATGCATTGCAATACCCGCTGATATTTTGGCAAGGAGACAATGGATATCACTTCAATATCAAAATGATAAATCCATGAGTATCGAAAACATAATTTTATTTTCTACTTTTCAATCTCTCTTAATTGGAGTAGAAAATATTAACGAAGAGATCAATATTGATTTTTTAATTTCTGATGCATCTAAGGCATTTATGCAATAAATGCATTTGTGAATGTATTTGGAGAAAAAAAACACATATGTGTTGGGCCCACATGCACTGAAATGTGCTTAAAAAAATTTAGACATTGGTAAATGTTAAGTTCAGGGAAGAGATATTACTTTTCTCCAAAAAAAACACCCTCAAAGAAGTATTCATAAAGACGAAGACTTTATTTACCTCTAAGTGGATACAAAAAAACCAAGAAGAATTTGTGTTGGATTCGATTGCTATCCCCGCACCAAAGCAGCTCGAGATTATTGTGGGGCGTCCGCCTTCAAGATTGATGAGATGAGACTATTTCACCTGCATTGCAGGCTTCATTACTTGTTGCTTACTTACTACATAAATGTATACATGTACTTGAATAAAGTAGGTTATCGCCACCGCAGGCGAGATAGACCTCAGAATAAAAAGACGAAGCAACAACGAAAAAGCATTGAAACACCCTTCCGAAAGTAAATAAAAGTTATTGAAATCGTAAACGCTTAGAAGCCTGAAAATTTCTAACAATCATTCTGTTACCCGAACTGGGTAAAGATTCCTGACACAGACCTATCAGATTACTTCCATCTAAATGGAAACGAGAGACAGTGGCTCAGCTATATGTGTATTCAAATCAATATTGGCCTCGCATCTTTCTAAGATGACCAAATACAGCCACCAACTGACAAATTAAACATTACAATAGACGTATTAGTATGCATTCTGTGATTGTTGTTTTGCTCATATTCACCCAACTCTTGTTTAACATCTTTTTGATTTATGTTTTTTAGCAGTTTTGAAATTAATATGTATGAGGTTAGAGATTTTAAAGATTTGTTTTATTGGGTTTTCATTGTTACCCCTTTTCACAGGATTTTTTTTATTCCAAAATGTAAAAAAATTGATTGTACACACTATATTTTTTATCCAAAACCGCCCACATGAAGCAGGTGGCCTGCTAATGAATAAATATCTCAACAAGACCTGCTTGTTATTCAGTCACATTCACAAGAATATTATGTGAAATACAAAATTGTAAAATTGAAATGTGGGCAGTTTAATTTATAAAGACAAACATAGTCAACAAAATGAAGCCCAATCAAACAAGACAAGGCTAAAATGAAAAACCTTGCGAGAATTGTAGCACCAACATCAACTCAGCATCTTCAGTTTTGAATCGAATCCGCTGTGTTCCTGTTTTCTTCTTCACCTCTAATGTGGCCCTGTAAATAACAGAAGGCAGTGAAAGTACTGAGAGTTGATTTGAGAACAACTCATCGACACCAATTTATGTCAAAATAGCCAAAGCTTTTCACAATTTTGGAAATAAGTTTTAAAAATTAAGGAAATGAATTTAAAAATACAAAATGTAAATAATGATTTAAATGATGAAAAACAATTTTTTTGTACAATCGAGCAAACTGTGTACTATAAGGGAAATTCGAATAAATTGAAAAAAAAAAACTCACTTAAGATGCAAAAGCGGTCAGAGGGAGCGGGGGGTTTCGCGAAGAAACAGGTGGAGCGCAGCTTCAAGCGGTAGACCATATGGGAGGAAGGATGCTGCCCTCGCATGTTCACACTGCTCGGGTGAACCTCTACGCCGTATGCCTTGCGCATCGGCATCTAAGATTGACAACCCGAAACACTGTTGTACTTCTTTGAAAATGGATTACAAAATAACAAATGTACATTTCATTTTTTTTAAACAAGACTTTTATGTGCGATGGCACGTTATCCAACCGTCTGACTTGAACTAGCTTTATTCTCCTAATTAAATAGTATTAAATAAAAGTGGGAATTAGTATGTGTATTTATTTTTTGAATATACAGTAGAACATTGATTATCCGTATTGTTTAAACTATGTAAACAATTTTTTTACAAATTTGCTGATAAGTCACCATAATGGTGTGTGCCAATGCAGCAGGCAGACAGACTCCTGACTGCTGTTTGTCATTGGAAAATCAAAGAACCCCAGGTGCTTTAAAAACATCAGAAATCTTCCGGTTGAATATGATTATCAGAAAAAGCCTGGATGAATGGTGAAATTTGAAGGTATGAAAAACAGTTCATTGCAGAAGTGAAAAATACGTCCAAACGTATTATCGGTGGATTAGGGTGTAATTGAAACATAGAAATACTTATTTAGAAAACATATGCTACGATGATTATTGCTAGCAGACTAAAATAATTATCAGCTTATACACAAAAAAAGGTTTAAATACTGTTGATACATGACAGCAGAGAGTTGGAACGGTTTAGATGTCAATTTTGAAAAAAAAAAACAATTGGTAAGTTTTAGTAACAAAGCAGAAATTTTTGAATGACAAATTGCAGAAGCAATAGCACAAATTTCAATATGCATTGAATGCGACAGAAAAGATGTAACCGAGTGGTTAAATTGGGATGTGATCACTTAAAATACACAATCAACTATGGAAATCAGAATTAAACTACTTAACCTTTCGAGGAGTATGGACGTACATGTAAGGAGGCGCCATTTTTCTGTAAATGAGTATGGCAGTACTTTAAACTCAACACAGGAGTCTGTCTGTAAGCATATATATGCTCTAAGTATGAAATACTTATATTCATTGAGAAAACACAAAATTGGCATGTTAACAGCTTAACGACAGCGGACGCATATTTGAGTCTTTGAAAAACAAAGGTTGCTGGCCGGCGAACGCGTATATGCGTATTGGCGAAGTATCTGGAAGCTAAGAAAATTAAATTTGGTAAAAAGATATCGCAATTTATTAACTAATTATAGTGAAGTACTTCAAGAAATTTGCTACTTCTTTTGGAGAAAAAGTTTACCTTCCCTGCCCCTCACCATTCAATCCTTAATCATATTATATCTGTTTCAAAATTAAAAGTTGTCTCATTAGTGCCATTAACTATCATTCTTGCTTATTATTATTTAATTATTATTTTTTTCCGTGTTTATTATTTAATTTATTATTTAATTAACCTTTATTAGTATCTCTTTATATTTCTAATTATTATTATTGTTACCTATAAAATTGCCTAAAAACATGTATCTTAACTGTATCATTGAGGAGACATCGTCTTCGGTGTGATGCAGAAAGGAAAAAAGTTTATCGAATAAAAAAAAAAAAAAATTATAGTGAATTTAGTAAAATTACAATTTTTGCGAATGTTTCGCAAAATTTTATAAAAAAAACGTGCAGTCGTTAAGCTGTTAAGAAAAGGCAGTAAATTAAAGTAAGATCTGTATAGACCTATTCACTCCTCTAAAGGTTAATGCTATTAGGATGAATCATGTTTTTGTAATTGTGAAAATTGTACTGAAAAACGGTCAAAAATCGATGGCCATCAAAACTCCAGCTTGCTCTGTTCGAATAAAGATTATAGTGGCTAAGCACGTTTGTCTACAACTATTGAAACAATATGAAGAGTAATTATGTATTTTGCCATTGGGTATAAGAATAAAAGGTAAAATCGAATTCAGTCAAAACAAATTTGTACTTTTCGTAGTCATCTATGCATTTAATACCTAGTCCAGAACTGTGAGTAATATTGAAGCACAAACCTGATTTTTGCGTTTCGAAAATAGCAGCCTGGCCAAGAGTTAAGATGCCGGTGAAGTGGGAAAACGATGTGCCACATGCCTGCAATCCTTCACAAACTTTTGAGATACTTTTTATGCCCGGCAGAAACACCAAGATGGTTCCAGGGGGAGCTTCTCGGCAAAGGCTCACTTATTCAACGACCAGATTTGCATTAATCTTCGCTGCAAGATTTCATCAAATTTTCCAGCACCCGATTAAGTATTTTCCACCTCTGTGTAGCATTTTCACAAAAGGTCCAAGATGAACCTGTCTGTGTGAAATCATATTTCTGTGTTCGTCTTGTCTCCTCAGCGAGGCGCGAAAACCTTCACCAGAGAGTTGTTTCTAGTTATGAACACCATCGGGCATCCTCCGAAGAATGAGCAGAAACAATCAGCTTCCATCGTGGTGCTCAAGATCAGTTTGAAATCTTTTCTGAGCTTCATTATCTGCGAGTCAACAATAAAAGATTTGTAAAGTGCGGCATGTATTTATTTCTATAAGCATGTTTATGTTGAAATACTTGTTGCTGAATAGGACTCTCACCTAATTTTTTCCTAACAATCAATTTAAAAGGAGTGCTCTTGTAAAATGATAATACACATATGATATTATTTATGTTACGTAACTTCAAATAAGTTTATCAATTAATCAATTAGCCAGATCAATTGCTGTGTCCAGTGGTGTAACTATCATGCGGCGGCGCACAAGAGCCCTAACGTGAAAAGCCCAAAATTTATATCTATTTCTGACAAACGACTAAATATGGTGAGGGCCTTAATCATCTGTACATGCGAAATAAAAGAAAATGTTTTTGTTGTTATGACCAGCTGGGAATTTATAATTCAAAGTTGTCTATTTCTAGGCATATATTTCATAACTTTTGCGTATGGGTCCATATTTTCTAGTTATTTGTACTTATTTTAAGCCTTTTAATGCTAGAGGGCCGAAAAATCGACCCGGCGCTTCAGATACCAAATTTATATCTATCAAGTTTTTATTTATATTATGCGAGTTGTTCAACAGATACGTAAAATGCGCCGGGCCGATTTTTCAGCCTGGCATATCAATCTATCCCATCGGCCCATACAAATATTTTTGCAATGTAACGTGACATATTTAAATCATTTTATATATATATATAAATTAGAGGCCTCTGCATGGGCCGAAATTTTACAAAATTACCTGGTCCGAGCCCGAAAAACACAGGCCCAACTCTACCCGGGCCCTGAGTCTAATACCGTACTTGTTACCGGAAGCCCAGATTTATATTCCTCGGCCCAAAAAAAACCTGTTTTTTTACAAATTTATGATGCACTATAGAACTGGCAATAATTAAAATTATCATGGCTGACTCCAACCTTCCAAGCACGAGCGTGACCATATGGTCATAGTAGACATCGTTGTCTATTGATCCCACTATTCATCCTTTTTCTACCTGAATATCGCGTTGCTTTCACTCATATTTGGTTGAGAAGGGTACAGACTTCAATAAGTCATCAGCCGCGGGGACAGAAACGGTCCACCAAAAGCACACGCGATTTTTAGAATTTCCGTTTTTTTTAATTGACTTTTTGAAACTGTTAGTTTTTTTTTTTTATCAAAACATCAAATTATTATTTACAGCACTTTTGATAATATATTCGTATTGAAAATATGTTGATCTAAAGAGGTCAAATTGAAAATATTTTTCAAATTCACGTTTACAATTCACCCAAATGTTTGCATGCCCATAGGGTCACATTTGTCCTTATTACTGTCCGTACACAATGTTACATGGTAATAAAAGGATGAGCATGACCATATAGTCATGCGGCGTTTCTTTTTTTTTCAAGTTATTCGTGACTTCAATATGGTTTAATTTTTTTTTTTCAAAAAGCTCTAGTCTCTGGAGGGTTAAGACACGAACTTAGTCTGAAATGTTTCTCCTCTAATATAAATTAACTGCATTTAAACTTTAATCCAAGTGCGTAGGTACTATCTGTTTCAGACGTGAGGAACATGCGGCCTTAAGGCCGCATGCGGCTTTCTGGCTACCCTGGTATGGCCTTCTGGCCAATTCTGTATTTTTTTATAAATTCTTGAATTCCTGAGAATCTGAGAAGTAAATTCCGGCCAAAGATTCCCTTGTCAATGTTTACTACGGCCTCAGGTCGGATCAGAAATAATAATGCGGCCTTAAGATAAGAAAAGGTTCCCACCCCTGATCTATTCCCTCAATGATGAGTTCATGAAAGAGTCAATAGAGCACATTTGAAACACGATGAGAGATTTTCGTAAATAGATTTCCTATATTAACTATTTGGTATTTTCTTGCGCAAAATTCAATTTCTGGAAGAATATCATGGTTTTTACAATTGATAAATTTTCTCGTACAAAATGACAGCCAAATTTACAGATCGCCGCGGTCGAGGAAATCAGATGAATAGTGGACGTGGTCGGTGTGTCGGTTGAAACAAGAGCGGTCCAAAATGAAGTTAGTACTTTTCGGGAGCAAGAATAAGCATCAGATTAGATTTCAGCTTGGTTTCGATGCTATCGAGCGAATGCTTTCAGCATCAGACGGCCATTGTCGATTCGAGTTATACAAAAAAATTGCAACCGATATAGTTCAAGGTGAGAAAAACAAAATTGAAACAAAACTCAGGCGGAAGTGATGATAACATTAAGAAGAAATTATAATCTAACATACCATGCAGACGAGATGACGGGAAATAAACGGTCGTTTTGTTTAAAAGCTGACCATAGATACAAATGATACTAGAACGGAGAATAGAGAATAGTGATCGGTACGAATGTGGCCAGCAAATAAATAAAAAAATAACACTAAATTCAGTAAAAATCAATGATTTTTAGATCATTAAATCAAATTATCGATTGAAAACTCACAAGAAACAATTTTTAACGCATTTGAACCTGGCAAACGTTATTTTTTCAGTTAATTTCGTATTGTAAAAAGTGATTGAAAAAAACCTCTATTAAGAGGTCGGTCGCATTTAAAGATAATGAATAAATACAAAACCAATCAAACATTCTATTTATTGGTAAGGGAAAATAAATAAACGGTGATTTTTTTTATCGAAAATACACCTAGTAAATAAAAATAAAGTGTTAATTGGAAAAATATACAAAATAATCGAAATTCAACATTTTGACGTGACAACGTCTTATAAATCGATGAACGCCCGCTGCACGCACGAAAAAACATGACTCATTGTCCCGTTTGTCGCGTTACGCCGAAGGCAAGCGTGCGAGCGAGAGCGCGGATAAGCGATAGAGAGGCACGATCGGCCTACCGTTCGGATTGTGCCGCATCTATCTCTCTTCCACTCGATTGGTCGATGCGTCTGAGTAGAAAAGAGACAGCGGCAGCACACAACTTATACACCTACAGTACCTACATGTGATCTGTTTAAAACTGTTTATAAAGTGAAGTGAAATGTTAATGTGGTTTTCATTGTTTATATTACAACAACAATTGCGGCAATAAAGGTAATTACAGACTACGCGAGATATCCGTACGGAATACATTCGACTCCGTGGACACGCACTTCGAACAATCACTGAGAAAACAATAAAATTCTGTGATGACGGTAACAACGCTGGACAAACTATAGTGACAAATCTTAATTCTCAGAGTTTGCCTGCCCACTCTGGCGATATTGAAACGGATACAGTGATACAAAGGTCTGATTATTTGGTATTGACCGAAACGTGGATGCGTGACACATGTGATCCAGTTTCAATCAATAATTATGAGTGTGTAACCCGGCAGAATAATCGATCGGATTCTGATACAAATGCAGCTGGTGGAGTGGCTATTTATCGAAAATTATCATCGAGATCCACGGCTAAAGTTCTCCACGTTGAATTGTCGGACGCAACTCGTCTCACCAAAAACACGGGCGACGTGTGCTTGGCTGAAATTACATGCTTCACTGCTGATACAACGTTTAAAATTGTACTTGGCGCAGTGTACATTCATCCTGGAGCAAGTGTCTCAAACATTAGTGTATTGCTGCATCAAGCACTTTTTCCGTATGTGCACAACAGCCAGTATGTACATCCGATCATGCAAGTTGATACCGATGTACCAATTCTTCTTTGTGGCGACTTCAACATAAACGTGAAAAATGATGAAACATTCCTCAAATTCATGAAAGATATGTACAATCTCGATTGCGCATCAGATGTAAATAATTCAACAACGCTGAGAGGAACAACCATTGATTTGACTTTTTCGAGACACATTACAGTTGAAACACTCCCATTCATTTCCTACTTTTCCTATCACCGACCTATCTTTAACAGAATAACACAGATTGGAAGACGTTAAATATCACACATGTATAAAAGTTGTAAATAAATTGCTAAAAGCACATTGTTACTTGTAAATAAACTGTTCATCACAAAGTAATAAACATATTTGAATTAATGAGTGCGAATAAAATTTATCAATAAAAAATTGTAGATTTCATTTCACTCCTTCTTCGTATCCATACAAAATAATGATAATTCAATAAAAATGATTCCATTTTATTCATAAAAGTATGCAATCATTTCATCAATGTTTTCTTATGACGTTGTCACGTTAAACTATCGTCCGTAAACCGACTTTACAGACAACCATTTTTTTAACAAAAATCGTTTTTTTGTTGCAATGACCAGCAGTCTGGCCAATAAATTTTTGTTCTCTTCCAGATCAGTTTGGGATAATTCAGGAATATCAACTTGTATACATTTTTCCATATCTTCTGACGTTTTTTCTATTACATTATTCGGTTTTTTATTAGGAGGACCGGCATCTGCGCTTGAAAAGTAACGAGTGATTAAACTTTAAGTTAAACTTTTATAATAAATTTAGGTAAAAATAACTAAAAACTTTAGTAAAATGTTTCTCACATTGTCAATCGTGAAGCACGTAGATTCAACACAAATTCACTGTATATGCAACGTTGTTCGTTATGATTCTTTCAATTTTACAAAACGCGCACTTTTAACTTTTCACCAAACGATGTCGACAGATTCACGGGTCAGTATGAGTATAAAGTTAGACATAGGGAGATGAAGCATAGGAAAAAAAATTGCCCATCATAAATTTTTTCGAAAAATTAAATTTCGAGTATTCTACTATAATCCATATTTTCAATCGATTCAAATGTATAGATATATAGTTCCAAGACGGCGATATTAAAGACTTCTCGTTTTTGTTCATGTCACGTCCGCTCACATTGGGTTATAGATAAGGGAACAGAACAGAACAAAAAATATGATGTACAACAAGCCCTTTCCAAGAATGTACAAACCTGATAATCTTTTTCATGACATTTATTTATGGGTCCTATGATACCTTATATATTCAAAAGGTATTAACAGTCAATGGCTTCCAAGAAAAGAAACGAAAGTTTTAAAATAGAAAAAATAAAATTTTACGAACATTTATTAAAATTTCAAAAAAAAAAAAAGGTGCTGGAACGCCGTTCCGCCGCGTTACAGGGTAAAAAAGCCCTGCAGCCAATCATCAGCTTTGTAAAGGTTACAAAAGAGACGAAATTTGTTACTTCTTCAAAGTAAAAATAGAAAAAACATATTAATTTTAGCAACTTAGTACATAAATAGTAAATTATAGGCTCAATAACTTCTACTACATATAAGACAAGTGAATTTTCTCAAATAAAAATCCTTAGATATTCAAAATAAAGTCCAATTCCAGAACTGAAAAAATCTTAGAAGTTTTGCTTACTTGCGCCAGGTCATTTATGTGGGATACTACCTCCTTCCATTCATAACAAAGAACATCAGGCCGCTCTAGCCATTTCCATAGTCTCCCAAACTTTTGCATCAATGAAATATAGCTGCTGATTGAGAAATATGAACGATTTTCTCCGTAAAGTATTCCTCTTCATACAAAAATACTACATATTCGTTAATGGCTTTAATAAAAATCAGCCAACGAGTTTAAGGCGTAATGCTTTCATTGCTAGATTCGTGCCATTACCTTTCCGTTGAGTCTGAAATGTCAACACTTGAGACTGAAAAAAAGGCATTTTATTCAGTACTGCTCTCAATTTCTCTTTTTTTCATCCTTTGCTCGCCCATTTAAATCTTTCTTTCTTTGCCTCTCTGCAGTTCGTTCTTTTTTCAATGGTCCCATGTCTTCTTTCTTCCTCTTTTCGTTTTAAAAATACTGCTGGCACAGTTTGCCAAGACAATGGTGGGGGTTTCCTAGATTTTTTCCTTCATTACCATTCAAATTGGTGTCGAAAATATTTTAAGTGACACCAATTTGGTATGCGATAATTTTCTCCGAGGGCCAAAATATTTTTTGAGAGCCATTTTTTTTTGCGACACCAATATAGGATGCGAATTTTATTATGAGTGAAAATATATTTTACGACACCAATTTGGGATGCGATCAACTTTCTCCAATAACCAAAAAAATTTTTGAGAGCCGATTCTTTTTTCGACAACAATTTGGGATGCGATCAATGTTCTCCAATGACCGAAATATTTTTTGAAAGCCGATTATTTGCGACTCCAAGTTGGGATGCGAACAATTTTCTCCAATAGCCGAAATATTTTTTGAGAGCCGATGTTTTTTGGGACACTTATTTAGGATGATGTATTTTTCCGAGTGAATAAATATTTTTTTCGACACCAATTTGGGATGCGATCTATTTTCTCCAATGACCGAAAGATTTTTTCAGAGAAGATTTTTTTTGCGACACTAATTTGGGATGCTGTATTTTTTCGAGTGAATCAATATTTTTTACGACACCAATTAAGGATGCGAACAATGTTCTCAAAGGGCCGAATTTTTTTTTGAGAGCTGATTCTTTTCCGACACATATTAGGGCATGCAATTTACCGTCAATTTGCAATTACCGGTAAACGTTAAATATTTTTTCTTATTTCCAGTTTACGGTTATTTACCGGTAAATGAAAAAAAATAGACTTATGTAGATAAAATGATCAAAAAATAAATGTATGTGACTACTTTTACTAAAAACGCTATCGTACATTGAAACCTAAACAATTTCAAAAAATATTCAAGAGAATAATGTCAAATAAATCCTTTAATATATTTCATATTATACATTGACTGCTGAATTTTGGTTTTCGCCAGTGAATGTATACTTTGAGGGGTGATTTTTGATTTTCACCAATCAATGTATACTTTGACGAGTGGTTTCAAATTTCACCAGTAAAAGTATACACAGACTGGTTTTTTTGTCAGTGTACACTTTGACTGGTGATTAAAATCTCACCAGTCAATGTATACTTTGACGGGTGGCTTAAAAATTTCACCAGTCAAAGTATACACAGACTGGTTTTTTTTTGTCAGTGTATACTTTCACTGGTGATTGAAAAATTTCACCAGTCAATGTATACTTTGACGGGTGGCTTCAACATTTGACCAGTGAAAGTATACACAGACTGGTTTTTTTTTGTCAGTGTACACTTTGACTGGTGATTTAAAAATTTCACCAGTCAATGTATACTTTGACGGGTGGCTTAAAAATTTTACCATTCAAAGTATACACAGACTGGTTTTTTTTTTGTCAGTGTATACTTTGACTGGTGATTGAAAAATTTCACCAGTCAATGTGTTATGTTTATAGTTTTTACTAAAACACTTTTATGTGTTGGTTCAATTTTATTTTGATAACATAATTTTACACTTTATAAATCAATAAATCAATCTTATAATTAATACGAAAATCGTGAGAATGTGACAGGTTGCAATAGTTTTTTATTCTACTACTATTTTATACTTCAATTGTTTTATTCTAAAGCACGAAGGACATTTGAAAATAGAACGTCATACAGAATAAAACATAGTATGGTATGGTATTGAGTATACATAACATCTCCCCCCTAAAGAATAAACTTATAAGTAACTTAAATGAGTTTATACAATAAATATTATATATGATTATAAGAAACATTGAGATGATATACATAAGGTATTGTAAGTAGGGCATCCAATCCCGGGATCCGGGATCCCGTAATCCCGGGATCCCGTTCAATTTTCTGATCCCGAAATCCCGGGATTGACATGGTCACGATCCCGGGATTTCGAGATTGAGAAATTTGGAGTAAATCTCGAAAAGTGAGATGAAATTGGCAAATTGTCGATTCAAATTCCTCGGTGAGCTAAAAAAAAAAAAAAACGAGGTTTCGTGAGAATTCGGGGAAAAGTATACCAAATCGAGAATTTCAAATTCCTCGGTGAGCTAAAAATAAAAAAAATAGCAAGTTTCTCTCTGTTAGTGTGAACTTTGTTTAATTTATTTTTTACTTTAATAGTAATATTAAGAGGACTGTTGACTTTTATGATTTCGTACGGACCTTGGAAGTTAGGAGATATTTTTTTAGATTTATTTAGTTTAGTAGCATTATTTGTTAAATATATTTTATCACGGATTTTAAATTTTCGTAAGGTTTGATTTTTGTTATGCCTTAATTGTGTCTTCTTTTCTTTCAACTAGATATTCTTTCTAGCTATTTCGTGTGATTTGGTTGATTTGAGCTTAAAATTGTCTAAAAACGAATCGTATGTATATTTAAATTTAGATATTATTATAGCTGTTGGTAGTTTAGGTGAGTTTCCGTAAACTGATTCGAAAGGTGTACATTTCGTAGCAGTGTGTGGAGTAGTGTTATAGCTTAACATAGCAAAAGGTAACCATTCGTCCCAATCGGTTTGACTTGGAGATATGTAATGTTTTAGATAGTCGGCTAGAGTAGCATTACTACGCTCTAGCGCACCATTGCTAGTAAGAGAATACGCACTAGTTTGGATTTGTTCGATTTTAAAAAGTTTGGCTACTTCTTTAAGTATGTTTGAAGTAAAATCTTTTCCTTGATCGGTAAGAATTTTTTCAGGGATGCCAAATTGACAAATGAAATTTTTAGTTAATTGAGTTGCAATTGTCATTTCTTCATGATTAGGAATAGGGTAACATTGAGAATATTTTGTAAGATCGTCTTGAAGAGTTAAAATATATTTATTTCCATTTTCGGTTAAAGGTAATGGACCTACTATATCTAAGGCAATACGTTCAAACGGTTTTCCGCTAGTCGTAGTTATTTCTATGGGTTGTTTTAAATTTTGACGATATATTTTGTTTTTCTGGCAAGATTCACATTGCCTGATATATGTTTTACCGTCTTTTTGCATATTAGTCCATTTATATTTGAGTCGTAAACGATTTAAAGTTTTATTATATCCTGAGTGTTCGCTTATAGGAGAATCATGATACTCTTTAAGTATTTGTGGTATTTCGTCGTGATGAGGATTAATTATTTTGTTATGACAGATCGTTATATTTATGTTTGAGTTGTGAAAAACATATTGGATAAGTTTCTTTATCTTTTCCCAATTTAAGTTGTCTAAGCCACTATCAAGGCGTGGAAAAGAGATATTTGTTTCTTTATCACTATTTAGAATATTTTTTAAGTTACATAATGCTTGAAAGATAGAAAAGTAATTTGATTTTTCCCAAAAGTTTTGTTTCGTTATTAAATGGTAAACATTATTTTTATTTTCTGTTGATTTTAATACGTCTCCTACTTTAGAGTGTGTATTTAATAATTCGTCATAATTAGAGATCATTGAACTTATTTCTAAAGCTATTCCTTTAGACATCGATTTGTCGTTAGAAATACAATGTGCTATAGATTGCTTTTGATTAAGAAGAGATTCATCTATTTCATAAAATTTAACGTTAAATGTTTCATTTTGTTTTTCTAGAAAGTTGTCATACGAAAAAGTTTGAGAGGTCATGGTATTTAAAATTTGATTTTCAATTCGAGACAATGCATCAGCATTAGTATTAGAGTAAGATAATTGCAATTCATTTTGCAATCGTTGTTGAGATTGATCGTTATTTGTTGAATTTAAATATTCTGCCTGAATGGTTTTTACATTCCGAGTTATTTGATGATTTTCTGAATTATTAGGAGGTTGGAAGTTTTTAGAATTACTGAGAGTTTGATTAGTTTGTGAGTTATTATTTGAAGGATTTTGATAATATTGATTTTTTACGTTGTTGTTGAATTGTTCAGATTGATCATTATTTGTTGAATTTAAATATTCTGCCTGAATGATTTTCACATTCCGAGTTATTTGATAATTTTCTGAATTATTAGGAGGTTGGAAGTTTTGAGAATTACGAGGAGTTTGATAAGTCTGGAATTTGTTATTTGAAGAATTTTGTTGATATTGATTTTTTACGTTGTTAAATTGTCTTTTTCGACATTCTTCTAAGATGTGTCCTGATTTTTTACAGTATCTACAAAATTTTAAATTGTATTGAGATGTAAGATTACTGACACATTGATTATGTTCTGAATTTAGAGAGTGTGGCTTTGATTGTTTGGTGAAATAATTATGATTGATCTTATTCGGGTTAGAGTTCATTTCCCTAACTGCATTATAAAACTTTTCTTCATCAATTGCGATATTTTTTGCTTCAATAAGATTTTTGGGTTTCGAAAGCCTGACTACTGTTGACAGTTGACTGGTCATACCTAAAATTAATGTATTTAGAGCGCTGTCTTCAATTTGCTTTATTCTCCCTATCAATTCTTCATCGTCCTTGTTCGAAAATCGAACAGCTCCGATAAGATTATTAGTGCAATTTTCAACTCTTTGAATAAAGTTTATTACCGGTTCGTTAAAGTTTTGTTTACAGTTTCTTAATTCTAATTCTAACTGAGATGTGTGTTTATTTTCACCGTAGGTATTTATTAGAAATGATTTGAATTCGGCAGTTTTTAAAATTATAATTGGCAATTGTGTATTTGGCATTTCCTACGACGCAATGAATCATATATTTTATAAGTATGTTTTTCTGTTGCTCTGAGCATAGTTCGTATACAGTATCACAATCTTTAATAAAAGGATACAGATTTCTTTTCTCTCCGTCAAATGTCGAAACAAACTTCATCAATGTATCGATAGTGAGTGTAGGCATTTTGATGTGAAAGTGTATAGATTGAGTAAGAAAAATTGTTACAAAAGTTACTCACAGAATATGATGAATAATATATTGCATAAAGTTTAAACAAACGTTGACTTGAAGATGAATTTGGTTCTAGTAGTTGTTAAAATATGTTGTTGGCAGCTTGGAGATTTTTCTTGTAGTTGGATTTAGTTGGAATCGACAAAGAAGATGTAATTGAAGTCGGCAAAGAAAATGTAGTTTGAATATTCGATGATGGATTTAGAAGAATTTATTGTCACCATGTAGAAGTTGAAGATTCAATAGTAGATTTTGTAGATATATCGACGTAGAAGATTTTCGATGATAGATTTCGTAGAATTGGAGATTTAGTCTTATTCTAGTTTCGTATTATTATTATATTTGATTTATTATAATTTCCGTTCGATTTAATCGATGTACTTTTGTTATATTAGATTTATTTTGTTCGTGTATTTGATTCGTGCTAATTTTTTAAGAATTTTATTCACCATTAATTTACTGTCACCATAAATATCTTAACGTTATTTTAGCACATATCATCACTTCTGACACCAATTTTTATGTTATGTTTATAGTTTTTACTAAAACACTTTTATGTGTTGGTTCAATTTTATTTTAATAACATAATTTTACACTTTATAAATCAATAAATCAATCTTATAATTAAGACGAAAATCGTGAGAATGTGACAGGTTGCAATTGTTTTACTATTCTACTGAAGTTTCATACTTCAATTGTTTTATTCTAAAGCACGAAGGACATTTGAAAATAGAACGTCATACAGAATAAAACATAGTATGGTATGGTATTGAGTATACATAACAAATGTATACTTTGACGGGTGGCTGAAAAATTTCACCAGTCAATGTATACTTTGACGGGTGGCTTAAAAATTTCACCAGTCAAAGTATACACAAACTGGTTTTTTTTTGTCAGTGTACACTTTGACTGGTGATTGAAAAATTTCACCAGTCAATGTATACACAGACTGGTTTCTTTTGTCAGTGTACAATTTGACTGGTGATTAAAAAATTTCACCAGTCAATGTATACTTTGACGGGTGGCTTAAAAATTTCACCAGTCAAAGTATACACAGACAGTTTTTTTTTGTCAGTGTATACCTTTTCTGGTAATTGAAAAAATTGACCAGTCAATGTATACTTTGACGGGTGGCTGAAAGAGTTCACCAGTCAAAATATACACAGACCGTTTTTTTTTGTCAGTGTACACTTTGACTTGTGATTGAAAAATTTCTCCAGTCAATGTATACTTTGACGGGTGGCTTCAAAATTTCACCAGTAAAAATTTACACAGACTGGTTTTTTTTTTGTCAGTGTATACTTTGACTGGTGATTGAAAAATTTCACCAGTAGATGTATACTTTGACGGGTGGCTTAAAAATTTCACCAGTCAAAGTATACACAGACTGTTTTTTTTTGTCAGTGTATACTTTGACTGGTGATTGAAAAATTTCACCAGTCAATGTATACTTTGACGGGTGGCTTAAAAATTTCACCAGTCAAAGTATACACAGACTGGTTTTTTTTTGTCAGTGTACACTTTGACTGGTGATTGAAAAATTTCACCAGTCAATGTATACTTTGACGGGTGGCTTCAAAATTTGACCAGTGAAAGTATACACAGACTGGTTTTTTTTTGTCAGTGTACACTTTGACTGGTGATTAAAAAATTTCACCAGTCAATGTATACTTTGACGGGTGGCTTAAAAATTTCACCAGTCAAAGTATACACAGACCGGTTTTTTTTTGTCAGTGTACACTTTGACTGGTGATTGAAAAATTTCACCAGTCAATGTATACTTTGACGGGTGGCTTCAAAATTTCACCAGTAAAAATTTACACCGACTGGTTTTTTTTGTCAGTGTATACTTTCACTGGTGATTAAAAAATTTCACCAGTCAAAGTATACACAGACTGTCTTTTTTTTGTCAGTGTATACTTTCACTGGTGATTGAAAAATTTCACCAGTCAATGTATACTTTGTAGGGTGGCTTCAAAATTTGACCAGTGAAAGTATACACAGACTGGTTTTTTTTGTCAGTGTATACTTTGACTGGTGATTGAAAAATTTCACCAGTCAATGTATACTTTGACGGGTGGCTTAAAAATTTCACCAGTCAAAGTATACACAGACTGTTTTTTTTTGTCAGTGTACACTTTCACTGGTGATTGAAAAATTTCACCAGTCAATGTATACTTTGACGGGTGGCTTCAAAATTTGACCAGTGAAAGTATACACAGACTGGTTTTTTTGTCAGTGTATACTTTGACTGGTGATTGAAAAATTTCACCAGTCAATGTATACTTTGACGGGTGGCTTCAACATTTGACCAGTGAAAGTATACACAGACTGGTTTTTTTTTGTCAGTGTACACTTTGACTGGTGATTTAAAAATTTCACCAGTCAATGTATACTTTGACGGGTGGCTTCAAAATTTCACCAGTAAAAATTTACACAGACTGGTTTTTTTCTGTCAGTGTATACTTTCACTGGTGATTAAAAAATTTCACCAGTCAAAGTATACACAGACTGGTTTTTTTTTGTCAGTGTATACTTTCACTGGTGATTGAAAAATTTCACCAGTCAATGTATACTTTGACGGGTGGCTTCAAAATTTGACCAGTGAAAGTATACACAGACTGGTTTTTTTTTTGTCAGTGTATACTTTGACTGGTGATTGAAAAATTTCACCAGTCAATGTATACTTTGACGGGTGGCTTCAAAATTTGACCAGTGAAAGTATACACAGACTGGTTTTTTTTGTCAGTGTACACTTTGACTGGTGATTTAAAAATTTCACCAGTCAATGTATACTTTGACGGGTGGCTTAAAAATTTCACCAGT
>CM062830.1:7837-27837 GCA_031772345.1 Himalopsyche anomala
TCTGTACCTGATAGACTTATCAAACCATTATTTGTTTTACAATTTTTCTCAAGCTTAATAATTCCAGTGTGAGATATTTCTAAAATTAATGGTTTAGTTTTCTTGCAAAACATTGTTAATCTTTTTCTTTCGGATATAGTATATAACCATCGGTTATTTGACAATTTTTGCCAAAGATTAATTGTTCCTTTAATATTTCGAGAGTTACAAATTTCTGGAATAGTTTTAACTAAGTTTAACAATAGTTGAGGTTCACAATGCATATTGATATGTGTCGAAAGTACAGTGAGCTGTTCACAAATAAAAATTTCATTAATTAAAGTCTTACATACTAATTCTATATTATTAATTGGTACATATGTCAGTTCATCTGTAGATAATGCCATGTATGTATATGTTGGTATGATTAGTGAATATGAATCTGTGTCATTTTTATGTGGTATAGGTAATGGATACAGTTTGTATAATTTAAATTCATTTGGTAATGTTAAAGGTATCTGCAATAAGTAGGTTAATTTACTGTTTTTATGATATACAGTGAGTTTTGATATTTCAATTATAAGATGCATGTTTTCTAGTAGTAGAGGTAATGGAAAGTTCATTCCATCTGGTAATAAATTGGATCTTTCGTTAAGTTCTCTAAATAGTGTGGCTGGTGATAATATGCTTGGATGCAATATGTTTTGTTTGGCCATTAGAATAGAGTTTATGATCGTGTTCAAATGTTCTGATAATTTTGTTAATGATAGTTCAATTAAATCACATTGTTCGGTAATCAGAAGTAGAGTGTTCGCGTACTCTAAATCATTTCCAGTTTTATAAATTGATTGATCTAATTTGATTAAATTGTTTTTCAGTAAATATTCGTTAGTTTTAAGTTTACTCATAGTTTCGTTGAATTTATCTATTGCGTCTTTAGTTATGTGAACCTGGCTTTTCATTAATTCCATTAGATGTTGTTCATCTGTATTTATTTTATTAATTGAATCTTCGTAATATCGAGCGTCATCTGCGTCTAATGTTCCGAATACTGTCTTAAAAATGGATCCTAATCCGTCAATGAGACCACGTTTGTCTCTTCTGCTATTAGTTAAGTGTATTATGTTTTCGAATAAAGTGTTAATGTCTTGAAGGTTATTATTCAAGGGTGTTACTAATCTCTTACAATCTACCCTACCATATTTCTTAATAATTATGTTGCACTTAAGAGTTATATTGTTAATATTAGTTGTTAGGTAATTTATCTCTATAGGTAAAATGCTTAAGTTTACGTAAGTGATGGTTGTCCATGTTTCTTCGCTTAATTTAAGTACGCCGATTTGGTCGAAGTATAGACCGTTTCCTTGGGCAATCGGTGTAACTTGTGCATGTGTGTAGTGTAATAATAATCTGAAAATTTAACCATTAAAAGGTTTAAGTTGATTAAAGTGTACTCTTTTATATTTATTGTTTTCTATAATGATCGTGATATTTTGATAATCGTGAATTTCCTTGATACGATATGGTCCTTTCCAATTCGCTGTGAGTTTTTTGTTTAATGATCTAGGTGTTATGGACATCTTAAGCCATACCCAATCATTTACTTCGTATTGGTAATTAGTCGCGTTTTTGTCGTAGTTTCTTTTTGATCTTAATTTTGATTGAATTATATGTTCTTTCGCGGTTTGTCTAATTTTGGATAATCTTGTTTTTATATTATTAATGTATTGACCGTAGTTTAAGTTTGGATCTGAGTTTTCTATTGAACTAGGCAAGTTTGCTTTCGTCCCAAACACTAATTCGTATGGTGTAAATTTCGTAGTAGAATGTTCGCTTGTATTATAGCAAAATATTGCATAGGGCAAGAATGTCTCCCAATTTGTGTGTGTTTCATTCACGAAATGTGATAAATAGTCTTTAAGCGTAGAATGTGATCTTTCTAAGGCTCCGTTCGTTTGTGGATGATATGCAGTAGTTTTTAAATGTTTTATTCTAAATAACTTCGTGAACTCCTTCATCATATTACTAGTGAATTGAGTTCCTAAGTCAGTTAAGATAGAGTTTGGTACTCCAAAATGTGAAAAGAAGAGAATAAGTGTTTCCGCGACAGTCTCTGCGTTGGTTACACTTAATGGATATGCTTGTGAGAATTTGGTCAAGTCATCTTGTAATGTTAGGATGTATTTATTTCCATTGTATGTTTCGTTTAAAGGTCCTACGAGGTCTATTGCTACTCTTTCGAATGATGTAGAAGACGTAGTCGTGATTTCCATAGGTACCTTAAATTTACGTCTATCTGTTTTATGACGTTGGCATTCTTTACATGTTTTAACGTAATTCAATATTTCATCTTTCATGTTAAACCATTTATATTTGCTTTTGATTCTTGCGAGAGTTTTGTGAAACCCGGAATGTCCCGATATAGTTGAGTTATGACATTCGTTTAATATTATCGGAATCTGGTCCTTATTTGGTTCTATTATTTTGTTATGACAAATTATTATTTGAATATTAGTTTTTCTAAATACATATTGAGTAAGCATTTTAATTTTTCCAAAATTAATATTATCATAATTGTTTTTAAAATTTGAAATAGCTACTTCAGTTATTTCATTTTCTATTAATACGTTTTTTAAATTCCTTAAAGTTAAGAATAAGTCTCTCAATGTTGCCTTATCATAATAATGTATTTTTGTAAGACAATGAAAGTATTTTGTTTTATTATCTCTAGATGAAGTTATGAGTATCTGATGTTGTTCTCTTTCTCGTGTGTTAATGATTTCGTCACTTTCTTCCGCAATTTCTAAAGTAAATGGATTTGATTCGTCAAAATCCAGTGATGTAGAATATGCGATATTTTTATTATTTTTTGTTAGTAAGAAATCGTCACATTCATATAGATTATCGTATGCTATGCAAGGGTTTTCCTTTGCATATTTAATGTAAGATTCGTAATTATCGTCTTCAATTATATCCCCTAGTGTGAGAGCTTTAATTGTTTTTTCTTCGTGATAAATACATATTTTAATATCTGTTGTGTAGAATAAAAATAATATCATTTGTTTAATTCTTTTCCAAGCTAGGCCGTCATGTCCGGTTGCTAGTTTAGGTAATGCTAGATTCTTGATTTTAATCTTGATAAGATAGTCTCTTAAATTTTTCAAAGCGTAGAATACGTTTTCGTAAGTAGGTTTGTGAAAATAATTTTCTTTAGTTATTAAGTGATAGATAATTCTATGATCTAATTTAGATGTTAAGAAATCTGTTATTTCCTTTTTATGTTTTGTTAGTTCGTTATAATTGTTAATTTTTTCTTTTATTAATGAAGCTAAGCCTGCTGACATTTTCGTGTCTTTTGAAATGCAATGTGCAAGATCTGATTTACAATTTAGTAAGCTAGAATTTTCTTGTAATAATTCAATTTTCATTTCGTTTTGATCGAATTCTAAAAAGTCTTCGTAAGTATCGTGAAGTTTTATTCGTGATAAACAATCTGCGTTGTTGTTGATTTTGCCTGGTTTATAAATTATTTCGTAATCGTATTCTTCAAGTTTAAGTCTCCATTTGACTAATCTTGATGAACCTGGTTGCTTGATATTAAATAGGTATACTAATGGTTTATGATCTGTTACGATCGTGAATTTTCTTCCGTAAAGGTAAGGTCGGTAATGGGTTACTCCCCAATAAATTGCTAATAATTCTTTTTCTATCGTGCTATAATTTATTTCTGCTTTATTTAATGTTCTAGAAGCATAGGAAATCGGAAGATCTTTTCCGATCTGTCCTTGGCTTAAGACACTTCCAACTGCATAATTTGAAGCGTCCGTAGTTAATATAAATTCTTTAGTAAAATCTGGGTATTGCAATAAAGGTGCTGTAGTTAAATGTTCTTTTAATTTTTCGAAAGCTTGTTCCTGGATGTTAGTCCAGTCGAATTTAGTATCATTTTTCAATAAATTAGTTAATGGCTTTATAGTTTTACTGAAGTCCTTAATAAATCTTCTGTAATAACCTGCTAATCCCATAAACGCTTTAATGTCTTTTGGGCATTTAGGTCTTGGATAATTCTTTACTGCTGATATTTTGTCTGGGTTAGGTAAAACTCCGTCACTGCTTATTATGTGACCAAGATATGCTACTTCCTTTCGCATAAATTCGCATTTATCTGGTTGTAATTTTAAATTGTTTGAGTCTAATCGTTTAAATACCTTTTCTAATTTTTCATTATGTTCCGTAAGATTTGTTGCGTAAATTACTATGTCGTCGAGATATACAAAACATGATGAACCGTTTAATCCTGTTAATACGTTATTCATTAATCGCTGAAAACTGGCTGGAGCCGTTTTCAATCCAAATGGCATTCTATTGTACTCGTAATGACCACTAGTCGTCGTAAAAGCTGTTTTGGCTTGATCTTCTTGTCTAACCGGTATCTGATGGAAACCGTTTGCTAAATCTAGTATTGTGAAGTAGTTACAACTTCCTAATTGATCTAATATTTCAGTTATATTCGGTAAAGGGTATGCATCACCGATTGTTATAGCGTTAAGTTGTCTATAATCTATTACGATTCTCCATTTAATTTTTCCTGACGCGTCCTTTTTCTTAGGTACTACCCATAATGGTGAGGACCAAGGTGACGTTGAAGGTTTTATTATTTTATCTTTTAGCATTTGGTCGATTTGTTTGTCGACTTCCTCCTTATGAATAATTGGATGTCTATAATTTTTTACGTGAATTGGTTTGTTTGATTCCGTATTTATTTCGTGGTTTACTGCATTTGTGAAAGTTAACTCATCGTCTACTAAGTGAAAGATGTGATTGTATGCATTACAGATTTCGAATAATGATGAAGCTTCTTCTTTGTTTAAATGATCCGATCTGATCGATTTACTTAATTGATTTATTCTTTCGTTAACATTTTTTATCTTATAGTTAAAATTATATATATTTATAGGTATTGGCTCAAGTGTAGCTTTTAAGTTCCGTACCGTTAGTTCGTTGTCTGTCGTATTTAATATAGTACAGATTGCGTCTGAATTTTCATCGACTTTTACTAACGCGTTTGATAAATATACTCCTGGTATATTCAATTTCATTTTTAATAAACCGCTTTTTACTTCTGGGTTTAATACTTTTATTTTTATTACTGTTTCAGTACGAGGGTTTATAGTGTAACTGAATGTTTCTTTATTTATTTCGTCGGTAGCTTCGCTACGCAATTTTATCGAAGTATTATCATTTATTATTAATTTCTCCGTTTTATAATCGATTTTAGCACAGAATTTTTTCAAAAAGTCTCCGCCTATGATTCCGTCATAGTGAAGGTTTAAGTCATCATCTTTTATTACATAGAATGTATGTCCTTCGCTTACATTGTCGAAGTTAAATTTTATGGAAATACTACCTAATGTTTCGGCCGTTTTTTCCTTATCGATACCTTTTATATCGACAATATCGTTATTATTAATTATAACGTTCGGGTCTACACAGTGATTTTTAATGATGGATATCCCTGCTCCAGTGTCCATTAAAAATCTACGTGTTAAAAATTCATTACCGCTTTTAATTTGCAGGCGTATATATCTCATTGTACATGAGTTTATTTTATAAATAAGGCAGGGTTTTAATTTGAATTTTGAGTCGCTTAGTAGTCTGTGAGATCGACTCTCCCCTCGACAGACAATTGCCCGTTTAAATGATTGATTGATGATGATCCTGGTGCTTTATTTGAGTCGTTGGATTTCTTTTTCCAACACTCGCTTATTAAGTGTCCGTTCCTTTTGCAGAATGAACACACTTTCGCGTTTTTCTCCCTCAAGGAATAGTTTCGATTGTTATTATAATTTCTTGCGATATTTTTGTTAGTATTATTATATCCGTTATTATGGTTATTGTAAGCGTTTAAATTATTATTATTATTATAAAAATTGCTCGGATTACGCGCTTCGACGGCGTATATTTTTCTTTCGAAATTAGGCTTCCTATCATTCCTTCTATAACAATTATTACTTTCGTGTCCGGTTTTCTTACATATAGTGCAATGTTTTTGTACTCTACGATCTAACATAGATTGAATTCTTTCTTCTTCAAGTGCAATTTTGAATGCATCATTTAAGTTATCAGGGCTTTTAGCTCTGACTATAAGCGCTACATTTGGATTAAGTCCATACGTAAAAAGTTGAAGTCCTAGTTTTTGAATGCTTTCTATTTCTCCCGCTCGAAGTTCGGATTTACTGTTTTGGTTGATTGATTTAATACAATCGTTAACGCGTGATTCTAATTTGTTAATAAATTCTGTCACGGTTTCATTTCGGTTTTGCTTACAGAGTTGCAGTTCCATAAGAAGTTGAGCATAATGTTTTCTTTCTCCAAAGTTCCTGTACAATATTTCGCGTAATTGCACAAAAGATGTTATTGTTGTGTGAGAACATACTGAATACGCTTTTCCTTTTATCTGACTCAAAATGAAATTAAACAAAATTGTTTTCTGCTCTTGTGTTGCTAATACAAGTGCGCGTTCGCAGTTTGCGATGAAAGATTCTAGTTTATCTCGGTTACCGTCGAATGGTTCCACGAACCTAATTAAAAGGCTTAGTTCCAAATTTGGAAATATGTAAAGTACCTCTTTTGAACTGTCGCCTTTCGACGTTCCTGGTTCGTTCATTATAATTTGCTTAAATTAAGTTTTAACTATTAAAATATATTAAAAGTAATGAGAAACGAGAGTGTAGTGTGTGGTGTGTAAATATGTTTGGCAAGATCACTGACAAATGTACTTACAGAATGATTGATACTGCTACAGGTGTCTTCATCTTCCTTGTAGTCCGTGTCTGTAGATGTGTGATGTGTGTATCCTCGTCGGTGTCCTGTCGTGTCTTGATGTGTAGATATGGGTGTGTCCTCGTATGTCGTCTGTGTCCTGTTGTGTTTTCTTCGTCTTGTGTCTCTTGTCTTTTTCTGATAATTTCCGGGAAGGTTCTTTGACTGCTATTTAAAGGATGTAGAATCCACCGTCTCGAGTCGTTGATTTGATTCTTGACGTTTTTCTTGTTGCCGGTAAGAGTTTTTCTGTGTCGATGCTTCTTGCGATATCAACGGAATTCGTATCTCTATGCTGCTACGTGAAGATAAATCTTCCGCGGGCAATTCAATGCCGACCCTCGTAAGGGCTCTGAGTTGCAATTTCCAACTGATTGACTGAACCCAGTTCGAGATACTTGATATCGTTCGTCACTCCGTTACGAACTCTTGAGTTTTTCTTATGTCGATACGTCTATCGATTTTAGAAGTGAAGCAATCCCACCGCTATCACCAAAATTATTACTCTGTTATGTTTGACTGAAACCCAAGCTTTTTAAAAAGGGGTGAGTCGCCAATCGTTGTGTCGATTGGGCGGCTCAATTACTTTATTTCAACACAATTTTAAATACAAAGTTTAGGTTTACACTTTCAAAATAATAAGATAAATTTATTTATATAATTTTTTAATTATAATCAAATTGAGACACAGAGACGACAAAGACTTGAAGAATTGACACTTAGACTTTAATACGAGCAGTGCGTGTGACTTGTCCACTACTACATCTCGTTCTGTCTTTTCATTGTTTTGCTTAGGGCTTATATACTAAGTGTTAATTAGGCAGAATGATTTCCGGGCGCATTAGTGCCACAAAAACCTGATATTTTATCGTAATGATTTTCTTATCAAAAATGTTGTTATTGACGTATACATAAAATAGATCCACTATATTTCGTAAGTAACAATTGTCATTAAGAGCTGGGTACATAACAACACTGACAAAAAAAACCAGTCAGTTCACACTTTGACTGGCGAAATTTTTCAGCCACCCGTCAAAGTATACATTGACTGGAGAAATTTTTAAATCGCCAGTCAAAGTATACACTGACAAAAAAAAACCAGTCAGTTCACACTTTGACTGGTGAAATTTTTCAGCCACCCGTCAAAGTATACATTGACTGGAGAAATTTTTAAATCGCCAGTCAAAGTATACACTGACAAAAAAAAAACAGTCAGTTCACACTTTGACTGGTGAAATTTTTCAGCCACCCGTCAAAGTATACATTGACTGGAGAAATTTTTAAATCGCCAGTCAAAGTATACACTGACAAAAAAAAAACAGTCAGTTCACACTTTGACTGGCGAAATTTTTCAGCCACCCGTCAAAGTATACATTGACTGGAGAAATTTTTAAATCGCCAGTCAAAGTATACACTGACAAAAAAAAAACAGTCAGTTCACACTTTGACTGGTGAAATTTTTCAGCCACCCGTCAAAGTATACATTGACTGGAGAAATTTTTAAATCGCCAGTCAAAGTATACACTGACAAAAAAAACCAGTCAGTTCACACTTTGACTGGTGAAATTTTTCAGCCACCCGTCAAAGTATACATTGACTGGTGAAATTTTTAAATCGCCAGTCAAAGTATACACTGACAAAAAAAAACCAGTCAGTTCACACTTTGACTGGTGAAATTTTTCAGCCACCCGTCAAAGTATACATTGACTGGTGAAATTTTTAAATCGCCAGTCAAAGTATACACTGACAAAAAAAAACCAGTCAGTTCACACTTTGACTGGTGAAATTTTTCAGCCACCCGTCAAAGTATACATTGACTGGAGAAATTTTTAAATCGCCAGTCAAAGTATACACTGACAAAAAAAAAACAGTCAGTTCACACTTTGACTGGTGAAATTTTTCAGCCACCCGTCAAAGTAAACAACTGAATTTGAAAGTTTGTATCGCTTACGAAATTTTCAAATAATCAAAGACACTGTTCGATTATTTAAAGATACTAGCTGTAAGCCCGTTGACCTCAACGGGGGGATTTTTGTTGCATTTTTAAGAAGTCAGAAAATTACAAACCTATTTATTGAATAAGCCAGAAATTCTAAAAATAAAATAAATATATCTCGGGGCATATATCGACAGCATGCCCTGTTGTATTTAAATTGTAAATTATTTAATTTTTGGAATAATGTTGAGTTTGCTAACAATTATTTTTCCTATTCGCAGAAATATACCTCGTAAATTACCTAATTTTTGGAATAATGTTTAAGTTTGCTAACATTTCGTAAAATATTAAATCTTTGGAATAATGTTCAAGTTATTAAGCTAACAATCATTTTTCATAGTAGCATAAATCGACCTCGGCGCATATATCGACAGCCCTGCAGTTTTAAATTGTAAATTACTTAATTTTTGAAATAATGTTTAAGTTTGCTAATAATCATTTTTCACATACAAAATGGTATAAATTAATTGCACATTTTATCAAAACAAAATTATCAAAATGTTGACTGATTCTCCAAACAGAACTTGTTTTTTAAAATATACATAATGATTTTTACTGAAGTTATTTTATTACACATACTGAAATTATGCTTTCGCCAACAACTAACTATACCATGTATGTACCTAGATTAAAAACAAATCTTGAAATAATTGCGTCTTATATTTATTTTTTGAAAAACATATTTCGCTAGTCAATCGGATTTTGTTATTTTGGTAGCATTTATTTTCATACGATCAAGATGTACTGTGATTTAAAAAGAAAGTTTTCAAAAAAAAAAATGTTATAAACCCAAAAAAAAGCGCTCTAGGCTAGATTCGAACCAAGTTCCTACAGATTATCAGCCGAGCGCCTTACCTCTAGGGTACAGTAGAATTGAGAAAAGCTCGTAAAATAAAACATATAATATGCATGCTGTTTTTTAAATAAAAAACGAAAGGTTCCATTTTCAAACGAAATTTAATATATATTATATATTTCATCGTTTCTGATAATTGTGACGTTAGCTCAGTTTACAAAGAGCTCGGCTGATAACTCATAATTATGGGATCGATCGACGGTCACGGCGCTTTTTTGTATGAGAATCCAAATTTTCAGCCATTTGATAATTCAACTGTTTATGTATGCATGTGAAATATGCGTATTTTGGAATTTTTAGAATAATTTAAATGTGTGCTTAATATATATAATTAAATCAGATCGATGCTGACAGTTGTTCGTTTGCCCGAGCGGTAACGATTTCAACTCAATTTCGAACCACGGCCGCGGCGCTTTTTTGTATGAGAATTCAAATTTTCAGCCATTGATTCGTTTCGTCAAATAACAGTGTATTAATTAATGGCGACAGCGGGGCAGGATGGGGTGGGGGGGGAGGAGGACCGTCTTTCTTGACGTCATCGAAAAGGCGAAATCGCGACCATATACAAACGAAAAAAGTATGTATTTAGTATGAATAAAAAAATGGTTGACAGCGGGGTTGGGGCGGAGGAGGGGGAGGGAAAATCGGGGACAATTTACAGACGGACGGACGGACGGACGGACGGACATTATCGACTATTAATATATAGACTAGCTGTAAGCCCGTTGACCTCAACGGGAGAATTTTTGTTGCATTTTTAAGTAGTCAGAAAATTACAAACCTATTTATTGAATAAGCCAGAGATTCTAAAAATAAAATAAATATATCGGGGCATATATCGACAGCCCTGCCCTGTAGTATTTAAATTGTAAATTATTAAATCTTTGGAATAATGTTCAAGTTTGCTAACAATCATTTTTCATAGTAGCATAAATCGATCTCGGCGCATATATCGACAGCCCTGCAGTTTTTAAATTGTAAATTATTAAATTTTTGGAATAATGTTCAAGGTTGCTAACAATCATTTTTCGTAGTATATATTTTATTTAACTAATTTTCAAGTACGCTAACAAAAATATTTCGTAGAAAAAGAAAAAGACCCGAGGACATCAGTACGCACACATTTGTGAATTGTTAAATGTGATTTGTGAAAAGTGATTATTTTATCGACTATTAATATATAGATTTTGGAATTTTTAAAATAATCTAATATTCTAATTTTTAGAATAATTTAATATCTACTTTTTTTTCACTTCAATGGAATGTGAGAAAAAAGTCGGAAAATAAATGGGCAAAGAATTAAATTATATTTATATAAAAAATGCAATTTTCACATGCAAAATATTATAAATTAATTGGAAATTTTATCAAAACAAAATTATCAAAATTTTGACTTATTCCCCAAATAGAACTTGTTTTTTAGAATATGTATATATAATGATTTTTACTGACGTTATTTTATTACACATACTGAAACTATGCTTTCGCCAACAACTAACTATACCACGTATGTACCTAGATTAAAAACAAATCTTGAAATAATTGCGTCTTATATTTATTTTTTGAAAAACTTATTTCACTAGTCAATCGGATTTTGTTATTTTGATAGCATTTATTTTCATACGATCAAGATGTAATGTGATTTAAAAAGAAAGTTTTCAAAAAAAAAAAAATGTTATAAACCAAAAAAAAACGCTCAAGGCTAGATTCGAACCAAAACTTTCAGGTTATCAACCGAGCGTTCTACCTTTAGGGTACAGAGGAATAAAGAAATGTTCGTAAAATAAAATATATAATATGCATGTTGTTTTTCAAATAAAAAACGAAAGTTCCAATTTCAAACGAAATTTAATATATAGTTTCTATTTTTATCGCTGCCGATAATTGTGACGTTAGCTCTCATTGTTTGACAGACGTCACAATATTCCATTTTTGAATCTTGAATACAAACAATCGAAGTCAGTATGAAACGCAAATATCGTTCCATTTTCAAATTTTAAATTTATATACACTATTTTTATCGCTCTGATATTTATAACGTTAGCTCAGTTGATAGAGAGCTCGACTGGTAATCCAGAGTTCTGCGTTCGAGCCTGGGACGCGGAATTTTTTTTCAGTGATTTACGACAACACGAAATGTGCTTCTTCAAATCTCTACACAAATATATATATATATATGTAAGTGTATTGAAAAAATGTGTCTTTAGTATGAATAAAAAAAGGCGACAGCGGGGCTGGGGAGTGGGAGGGGATCGACTTTCTTGACGTCATCGAAAAAGGACCGACAGACATACGTAAATACTAACATTATCGAGTGTTAATATATAGATGGGTTAAGTGTTTGGTCAACTTTTTTTTTTTTTAATAAAAAAGTTTTTACATACACATATGTTTGGTACATTGGTACATTGGTACATTGGTACATTGGTTTATATTGGTACAAGCGATAGTGAAGTATAAATAGAAATTAAATATTTAAAGTTAAGTAGGTTAAAATAAGATAGATCATAATAAAAATAAGGGTAAATATAAAAAGAAAATAATTAAAATAGGTGAAGTTTATGATGAGTAGTGAATTTTGGCACTGCGCGTTGTTATCGGTGTTCATTTGAAGTCGAGAACGTCACGTTTGCAGATTACATGTGGCTTGGCTTTGAGTCGACATCGCTGGCCTATCATCTCGAGCGGAAATTCAATCCATAGTCTGAGTCGCTGTTTGTGTGTTAATGTTAGCCACTGGTTCTTCAGGGAAAGTATTATTAAGCAGCGGCAAGTGTGTTTCTGTTATTGGCTTCAATTAGCGCAGAAACCATAGACGATCAAATTTATGTCCGAAGAGATTATTAACAAAACGCCGTATTGAAACGTGCACTAGCTGCTGCTCAATGTGTCTTCACAAATGAAGATCGTACACAATCAATACCTACACAGTCCGGTGTCGATTTAGAAGAGATTTCATCATCTACTTGCATAATTTCAACCATCTCAGCTGAAGATGTACTGGCACCGTCGTTGATCCGCTCGGCCGCATTCATTTTTTTACGTTCTCGGCACTGCTTGACGATACCATTCGATTGTTCTTGAGAAGCTCTTTCCAACCGTATACGATCTCTGTATTTCGATTTGGCTTTTTGACGCGTATAGCCCGACATTATATATTTTTGATATATTTTTTTACATTTTAACACCTAATTATAGCCACAGTCGCAATACTACACTAATGTTTTATCTATTATCGATAGATTTTGTTAAGAGCTGACGATTGAAACTTAAACGAACATCGTAACTTTTCCGAGTCAAAGGTAATAGTAAATACAAATCTCGATACGCAGCAAAATGACCTCAAAATGGCGGCGCTTCCGCCTCCATCCTGCGCGATGTATTACAGTCCTTACATAACGCAATAAATTGTTTGATTCTTTAGCTATCCAGTGGTGCAATTTAATTTTGGATAGCGATGATATATATGAAGCTGCAACACCAAACTGTATCCTCCGATTTTGTTATAATTCGTTTTTTTAATTGCCTCCCTATGGAAGCAATTTTAAAGACGTATTCACATCAAACAAATCTTTCTTATATGAATAATTTCTATACGAAAATCCATAACTTTTTTGGGGCCGGATGAAAATATTCGGAGTGCCGGATCCCGGCCCACGTACCGTAGTTTAGTGACCGTATAATTTTTTTGGATCGAATTTCTCCTATTTTATCAAATTTGCAGACTTATAACGATATCTGTTAACAAAAAATGCAAGCTACATTATGATTTAGCCTTATTTTGGTTGGTAGCGCCTTTTGTTAACGGATAATGTCACCTAAATCATTATTTTAGATTTTAAAAAAATGTCGTGTGGCGATGTCTGTTACTAATTAACAAAAGATATATTATGATATTAGCTTATTTTGGTCGTGTAGCGACATCTGTTAAGGAGTAACGCAAGCTGCATCATGATTATCGTTTATCTTTCGGTCGTATAGTGACATCTATGAATGAATAGTGTAGTTAATACCGGAAAAAACAACACTATTTTTCATACAAAATCAAAATTCTTTAATTTTGAAACGATGCCGAAGGTGAAACTAGATGACGTTACAATGACGTCATAATTGTGACGTCATCGCTTATTTTTCATACTCAATTGAAATTACCTTCAAGCACCTTCAGTCGAAATTTTAAAATATTCCTTTGTGTTAGTTTATTGACTAGTACCGAAACCGATCAATGATCTGACCATGACCCATGTCACAATCAACAGCTTTTAGCTCAGTTATATAATTATTTCTTATATAAACACGATACTCCTATTTACTAAACGTCAGTGGAAGGTCATCCGTGCACTTGAAAGCCTGAAAATGCTTAAAGGCGAAACCCTGGTCGTTACTGACAAAACTTTTTCGAATTTAAATAATTTTAATTATTCGAATTTATAAAGAAAAGCATAGTATTCCGTGCTACTTTTTTCCACTTTTATTTATCAAGATCAGGACCGAAATCACTCATGGCGAGCATTATCAACTGCTCCGTATTCTAAGTGGAATTCCTGGTGATCGAGACATCACTTCAATGGGAAAATGAGAGAATTAATAAACACAAACAAGAAAACAAACATTTACTCTGACATCCAATCAAGCGTCACATCATTCAACTACTCAGCCCAATGAATTTTCTGAAAACAAAATCGACGATTCCTTTTCCATTAAAATTAGGAACTTTCTTTATAAATTCGCTTTCAATTGATAACATGGTTAATGAATTTCAACATTTAAATTGGATATATACAGGGCTTTTTTTACCCTGTAACGCGGCGGAACGGCGTTCCAGCACCTTTTTTTCTCGAAATTTTAATAAATGTTTAATTTTATTTTTTCTATTTTAAAATATGTATATTTTGTTTTATTTTCTATGCATTATATGAAAAGCCGTCATTAATTCTATCAAAATGATATTCGAATATATAACAAAGAATATACCTTCTTAGAAAATGTTCGAAAAAAGTGCGTTCCGGCACCTTTTTTTTTCAAAAAAAAGCACTGTATATATAATATAATTATGTATAAAGAGGAGGAAACCACAGAGAATTTATATCATCATATCATGTAAGTGTATTTGTGAATTTGTACTGTTTTGTTTTATTGTATTCTTTCATTTGTGAGTAAGCATTTCTCGTGTGACATCAGTTCTGATAATTGGAAGCTGGTTGCCTCTCAGCCTGAGTCGGATTCAAGTGGCCCATTTGCACATACACTGATTGCCCTCGAGGTTCGCTGCCTTCAAGTGTTGCGTAATTTTGTTGTTTGTCTATTGAGAATCAATTGTTACCTTCGCTGCCTGGTCGTGGTCTATCCCAGTTCCCAGTCTTAGAAACGTTGATGAGTAATGTTTTGAGTTTGTGACTGAACCATAGTTGCACGTTTTGATCTTTTTGTCTCATAATATTTAAACATTCTACTTTTCTTTTTTACCAAAGTGCTCGTGCCTGCAACTTCGACAGACCGTTTCAAAATAAATTATAATATCAACCGCTAAATGTTTGTTAAATGATTATTTTTATTGTATTTTTAATTTTAATCAATAGTTAAGCTCAAAACTGATTTCTGACTGTAAAACCGTCGGTGACTTTGTGATAAAGAAACCCAACGCTCGCATCTCGCTTTCGCTTTTTATAGCTTGTCTTACTGTCTTCCAAAGTAAATCAGTATCTTTCTCAGTTATTATTTACAATAAATAAATAAAAAAATATTTTTGTGCAAATTATTATTTATTTTCGTTTCATTAGTGTTGTGCTATAAAAACAATTATTTTTCAGTGCTATTAAAATATTTCATTTCATACTGTTTTTTATGCATGACTTTGATTTTGTATGTACAATATAATGTCATGTTATGTTAATAATAGTTTATTTGCCGTTTGTATCTCAAATCAGTTAAAAGGTCGTTGGAGAATTGTAATGAATACAGTTTCACAATAAAATTAATAAAGCAAAATACTTCTCCATAATATATTATACCAGAGTTCTTAATTTCAATAGTTGTAAAAAAATATGAACATTTTCTTGGTAGAGACACTTCACTTGGGTAAAATTTCAATATGTTTTGTTCTATGAGAATAAACAAATATTATCAATAGATTTATGAAAATTGTTGTAAAACTTAACATATTGCTTTTACTACCGTAAAGTAAAATAAATGAATCGCCCCATACATGTATGTAGAATGTTTTAAACAATTAATAGAAAATTAGGTTACGAAAAATTATAAGCGTTTATAAGTAATCATAATTGGCTTCAACAGTATTAACGGTTTTTACACCCAAGATCAAAAAAATATCGCATATTTTCAACATATTATATTATTTAGTTAATCTGTCAAATTGTAAATACATATTTCCTATTTTAATAGTACCTGGTTCTTAATGAAAATACTTAATGTCAATGACAGTAAAACGTTATGATAAAAAAGACTTAAAATTTTATCAAAATTCATGCGAACAAAAAATATGAAACTTATTTTGGATAGTCACGGAGAACAAATATATTTGCATATCGGTTCAACGCCGTATAATACATACACATATATATATATTTATAGTGTAAGGTACATAAAATACAAGACCTTCAAGGCTATTTTATGTATATCTTTTAGGTGAAACTTAATCTGTATGGAGTTTTGTTAATTTGGCTTAATAAACATTAAAAATAATTGAAAACCACACCGAAACAGTGCATTTATTTTTCAGCTCAAATAGTTTGTAATTGTAAAACGTGTGTTGGATTAAAATACTTATCATAAAATAATAGGTTGAACAACTGTTTATAAATAAATGACGAAACTGTCTGCTGATCTTAAGTTGAAGATCTTCATTAGGTGTGTGTTACTGTTAAAATTTCAAAAAATAAACGTGAAACTCTAACAGCTAACATGTTATCTAATAAATTAAGAAAAGCACAATATTCCTTTGTACTTATTTCCAATTTTATTTATCAAGATCAGGACCGGTTTCGCTCATGGCAAGCATTATCAACTGATGAGAAATATAATTAAACAGTGATATTTATACAAAAACAATCTGAAATATAAATAGCACTGAAATATAACACAAAATGAAATATATGTATTGTGTTTTTCTTAATATAATGCCTTTTTACCAAGTATTGACAGTGAACACCCTAAAAGTGATTAACCAATAAACGTGATAATTAAAACTCCGGAATTACCAAAAGTTTTCACTATTGGTTATTTCTTCAGCTGCGTTAATTGAGTATAAAATGTGTTCCACAAATTATATAACAAAGATATTAATTTTAATATTCAAAAAAACATATCAAACAGGAAATGGAGAGCAACGGATTCATCCAGTGTATTTCGATTCGTTCCGAATGATAATTATTTACTTACCGCTCACTGAAATTCAACAACTTGACATAGACAAAATAATAAGTCACTTTTCATAAGATTCCTTTCTGAAATCATTTAAACTTTTTGATAAATTAACAACAACGACAGTTCGATAGAACGATAGAATACTATTTATTTATTTAACACAAAACTAATTTTTGAGTGCATTTTTATTTCATGTATAAAAAAATCCTTTTTATAACGTGTCATAGTAATACTAAGATAAAAACATTACTAGCAATTAGGTCGATATTTATATTAAAAAACCGACAAAATGAGGTCATTTCAATATTTTTTAGTAATAACTTTTTCTTGTTAATACGTTTATAAATTCATAAGATCATTAAAACATTCTTAAATATAGTTTTGGTCTACCATGAAAAATATAGGTTTATCATAAACATTGTAGAAATTCTACATCATGGGAATATAAAATATAATATAATAGTGTGAATTAACGTAAGCCGAGGAAACTGATTGAGGAAGATAAGGATTGTATTTTAATGTCTTTCGCGTTTCCTTTTATAGTGTGCAATGTTACATTTAGATCATCTTATTTATGTCGCTTGGAATGTGAATGTTTACCACACAAACCCAGTCACCCAGAACAATACATAAATCACGACATATCCTATTGACGGGATTTGGCTTTCAACCATTTTTGGATAATGAGGGTAAATTACGATTTTTCAAAGATGGACCCCCCAATAATGATCATCTCAAATACGGTAACGAAATTTACGCACGTAATATTGTATAATAATTATGATGTGTACCAGTTCTTGTACTTTCTTATGGAGAACCGATAAGACTTCGTTGGTCTTATTTTAAATTTTATTTATCACTAATTGTAATCGAATAAGTATCTAAAATCACATTATCGAATTTATTATTCTCGTTTTCCTATTTATACAATATTTTATTTTTACATTAATTGATATATATAATGCTTCTCATTAACCTGGACGCACGCCAATATGTTTCTCAATATTTTTTCTACGAATGTACAAACTTAAACAACGTTAGTTAAATTCCTCAGTGAGCAATTTCTTTTAAAGTTTCGTCGTCCTATAGACATAAGTTTACTATAATAATACGTTCTGTTATAATTAACGTTATAATAAGTTACTTATTTTATGCATCTAAAGCTGAGCAATTGAAGAGGACAGACACTAACGTTTCTAACTTTAAGAGTACCGTCTTACAAAAATAATTGGCATAATGGTTTTTAGTTCTACCGCGGTCGAGGATGGTGCGGAGTGCCAGTAAATGCTTACCGGTAAGTTTTTTTGCAGGAAAATATGAACGATCAAATTGCTATTCGAGCTGGAAAAATCATGGTTAGACTTAAACTTTAAGGAAAATCGACACTTAACAAATAAAAAAAAATGAAAGATTACACATAAAGCTCAATTTGATTAATGAAAAGATCTTAAAGACTCACTCAAAATAATGCGGGTAACAAGTTTACCGTCAGCATTTATTATTTTCCTAAAAACCGATGTTTAATATTATATAATTATTATTTGATTATTGGATTTTTTTTCACCATTTCTAGAAACTGATTATAATTATTATGTCTACTCTCATGATTGTGAATTGAGTTAGCTCATGAATATATAAACAGCAGATAAAAAAATTAATTAACGGAAACAATTGTTTCACATATCATTTTCCTATAAAATTTGCGCTTTAAAACAACTAAAATAAGAAAAATTCTATCCGAAACTCTAAAGTTTCTAATTTTCGTTGGAAGACCGCATCGATTATTTCTGTTTGAGATCATTTACACATAGAGTTTGCTTCGCAAGAATCTTGCATAGTGGTGTAGAGTGAAATCTTTAGAAGTACATATTTTACTCGTGATTATTAGATAGAATCCTATTCTTGAATTCGAACGCTTGAAAATTCTTGGAATAGGATGTAGAAAATATTAATTGAAAAAAAAGTTTAACATTGAGTGTTGTATGATTTGAGCTTTCGCTGTTAAAAGTTATCAATAACGTGTTTTATTTTTGTGAAATAAAATGAATGTATACAGCCCTTTTCACCCGAAATATGTTTAAAACGATAATCTTTTATAACGGCTCGATAGGTCTAAATTTGATTCGCATAATGTACCTAATCATACCTCATATTATATTCCATTGTGAAAAAGAGCTTTCAAATTCGGTAATACGCGAACTGAATTTACATGCGATGCACGAATTTGATTGAATTATTGTCAAAGATCTGAAGTATCGCTTCGTGTTGAAAGAGATGCAGCTTACTATTTTTTCACTGTTAAGTATTCTTTTGGGTGAACAACGCTTACATTTTATTAAACTAAGATGTACAATTGGTATTGATATTTCACCCATCGCTTTGTATTGTTTATTTATATAGAGTCTAATATTTTTCCCATAAAATTATGCAAGCACTTAGCACATACATATATAAAATCAACTATACATTTAACATATCTATAAACATAATGGCGAAGGATTCAAACAGTTACAATAAAAAAAAATATTGCTCACAAGGATTGAAAGTCAATGTCAAACAAACAGACTGAATACATGCGCATTTGAATCTTTGTGAGATGACTGAAAAAAAACAAGATAAAGCATAGTTTTTGGGCACTTGAACAAAATACACATTATAGTTTTTTACAATATAAATAAATTCCGGCAGTATTTATTTATATTGTGGTCTGAAAAGTTGTACAAGTCTTAGAATCAATTTTCTTTTGGATGAATCTTATTCACCGAAAACGATTTTGAAATATAGTCCACACTGATAGAGGAAAATCATAACATAATCATAAGTTTAATTTTTAAGTGGAATAAAATAGTTTAGCCAGTATATTTCTCGATGAAAACATTTGCGTTAATTTATTTTTAAAACCTATTGGATTACGAGAAAATATAAGTGATCAATTAGCGATAGGCATGAACCGCCCATATTCAA
>CM062830.1:27937-70532 GCA_031772345.1 Himalopsyche anomala
GCGTGGTCTGTCGAAAAAATTTCGTTGAATTACTTTTTGCTCAACGTCGAGGTAGAGTATAAGCTGGTTCAAGTGACTTTGTTTTGCTAGTTGATGCGAAATTTTAAAAACGCTATATCTCGGCCGTTCGATGGAAAGTTGTAGAAGAAATTGCATATTCCCACTCGGCGTCGTGGTCTGCGAGACGATTGCTGAAAACCGCGTTCGATTATCTCTAAATTGGACTTTTCGAAAATATCCTTTTTTTTCTTTTCTTTATAAAAATCTGAAAATTGAACCCTGACTGCGCCGCGTCCTCGGAAGACGTGTCAAGTATCATTGGATCGATTCCGTTCAGCGGATCGTCCGGAAAGTGCGATTGAAATGCAAAAATAACCCTAGAAAACATCGCAAACGGCCGAATGCACGAGGACCTGTCGACGCAGGCGGTCCGCTACCGTGATATGTGTATATATTTGATATCTGTCTCGATAAGAAACGCTAAAATAGTTCTGGCCCTATCGATAAAGTTCATATTCATTTTCTTGTACCTGCGATCGAAACGGCTCCGATCTGTCATTCGCATGCGTGACGTCACGGGCTGAGAATTTTTCCGATGTCTGTTTTGAAACTTAGCATCGATGTTTTCAACTCGCATTTCGAGTCTCGATAATGAGATATCTGACAGAATACCACCTTCGCTATTTGTTTGCGACCTACCCGAACGCCGGGCGTTCGTGATCAGCAGAATGACAGCCAATTTAGTCTCGGACTTTGACACATTTCTGACTGTCAACGTCCGCTTCGATCGGCGTGGGATCGCATGATATCTGATTCAATACCACACGTGCCTCAACGCATGCCTACACTTTCATATCATATCATATCAAAAAAATCATCCCTTTTCCTTGCATTTTTGTGCCGGCAGAGCGATTTTCGTTCGCGCATACCGACCGATTGATTCAATGGCAGTGAGCCTGTTTTAGGAGCTCAAGGAGCCGATCAAAAACACGTCGCTCTCGCCGCTGTTCGCAATTAAGTGAATCTTTGTAACAAAGCGGGATGCGGCCCCGGCTTCGACCTTGAGGTTCAGCTCTGTTCCAGGGAGCGGATCTTGGGCGCCGAAAACCCTGTCGGTGGACGGGCTTCTCGCGCCTGTCGCTTCCCTTCTGATGGAGCAGCAGATTTGCTGATCCTGGTTGCCATTTCGGCCGCAACGCTGATGCTTCGCGGCTTACCCGCGCCGCGGTATCCGAGAAGCGTTGGTCTGTTTGCCTTTTTTTAGGAGAGGGTCACCGCTCTGCCATTGGCCGAGAGCGCGGCGCGGAGCATCGACAATCGCTGCATTCGCGCGGCGGGAGAGGAGCCACCGTTTGAACGCTTCGTACTGTTTCGATTTTTCCTTCAGCGAACCGACTGTTCGAAGACTGCCTGCGAAAGGAAACGCATCCGTGAAGGTGTCTGTGCGAATATGACGCCCGCAGACGATTTTTATCGACGCTCTAGACGATTTCATCGAAAATTGCCGTGTCGTTTCGAGTTCGTTATTTATTTTTGTCTATGCTCCTTCTCCGTGACACAAGACCGCGCGTCCTCGTCGACGCCGTGACGGCGCTGTTTGGTCTCGGGTCGGGTGTTTATTATTATGCAGAGATAATTATAATGTCAATTTCGTTATCGCACGAGTGGACGCTCGTGTGTTTTTCGATTGCAATATTTATGTTTGGCGAGTGTCGAAAGTGTCAATCAGAGATAACTAGTGTCAATGTCGTTTGTGTTGTGTTGACGATTGTGTATCGGTCGCGATGTAATATGTTTAGCCGCCTACCAAGTAACCGAAGGCCGCCTCGGCCCCTGAGAGATCCGCTGACAAGGAAGACGCAATAAGCAAACGCGACGACGACGAAATAATGATAATGGAGGAGGAAAGCTCGCGCAGAACTCGACGAACGCCATCAGTCGAGTCATTATGCTTGAACTTTCAAGACACAAACAAAGCTCTTTTCAGGGCTACTATCCGTTTCAAATCGAAAGATTCAAGTTATGATTGCAAATCGCTGAAAGGAAAAAAACAAACAACATTAACCATGTACGTCACAATATTACTCTTGCCGATTTTCCGATCGTGTAGTGACATCTGTCAACGAATAGCAAAAGCCGAATTAGCATTGAAATCTATATATGAATTGCGGATAAAATAATTTTATCAAACCACAAATATGTTCGTATATATATATATATATATATATATATATTCGTCCTAGGGTCCTCTTCTTCTTCTCTTAAGTGTATTTGTTTGCATACTTGACATTTTAATTATTCTAATAATTCCAAAATATATTTACTTCAGAGCTGTCGTTATTGAATGTAGTATGGGGCGTCTCAATAATGTTATAACAGTCATAATTACTATGGTGTTGTCTCTTTTGCGATATCGAAACGCTCGCATTATCAACACACAAACTAAAGCCCTTTTCAGGGCTACCATTTGGTTCAAATCGAAAGACTTACGTAACGATCACATATCGCTGAAAAAAAATCAAACAACATCAATCATGTAAGTGCGACACTTTTCAAAGTAAGGTTATAAAAAGTTATGTTAGGTTGGGTATTGTTTTACAAATTAGGTTAGGTTATATATAATAAGGTTACGTTATTCAAAGTCAAGGTTGGTTTTTTAAAGTTAGGTTAGGTTATACAAAATTAGGTTAGGTTTTACAAAGTTAGGTTAGTTTATATAAAGTTAGGTTAGGTTATATAAAATAAGGTTAGGTTATACAAAGTTAGGTTAGTTCATATAAAGTTAGGTAAGGTTATACATAATAAAGTTGGGTTATATAAAATAAGGTTTGGTTATACTTATACAAAGTAAGGTTAGTTTATCTAAAATTAGGTTAGGTTATATATAATAAGGTTAGGTTATATAAAGTAAGGTTATGTTAGGTTATGTCAAATAAGGTTAGTTTATGTAAAATGAGGTTAGGTTAGGTTAGGTTATACAAAGTTAGGTTAGTTTATAAAAAGTTAGCTTTTGTTATATATAATAAGGTTAGGTTAGGTTTGGTTGGGTTAGGTTAGGTTGGGTTAGGTTTTTAGCAAGGTCTGGTTGGGTTAGGTTAGATTAGGTTTAGCTTGGTTAAGTAACTAGTTGGTTCAGGTTAGAGTAAGTTAGGTTTGGTTAGGTTGATAATTATAAATTAGGTTAGGTTAGGTTTTAGGCAAGATTGGGTTGGGTTAGGTTAGATTAGGTTAAGCTTGGTTTAGTAATTAGTTGGGTCACGTTAGAGTAAGTTAGGTTTGGTTAGGTTGATAATCATATATTAGGTTAGGTTGGTTTAGGTTAGAGTAAGTTAGATTTGGTTAGGCTGATAATTATATATTAGGTTAGGTTGGGTTAGGTTAGGTTTTAAGCAAGGTTGAGTTGGGTAAGGTTAGATTAGGTTAAGCTGGGTTAAGTTTTTAGTTGGGTCAGGTTAGATTTAGTTAGGTTTGGTGAGGTTGATAATTATATATTAGGTTAGGTTGGGTTAGGTTTTTAGCAAGTTTGGGTTGGGTTAGGTTAGATTAGGTTAGGTTAAGCTTGGTTAAGTAATTAGTTGGGTCAGGCTAGAGTCAGTTAGGTTTGGTTAGGTTGATAATTATATATTAGGTTAGTATTGTATTTATTTGGTTTACTATTTCAAAATTATTTTTGCTTAGTATTTTTCTGTTCTAGTCTATTCTTTTATTCATCCTGAGCGCCATAAAATTACAAGGCTATGGTGGCGATGGCGATTTTTATTTAAAAAAAAAGGCCGAGATACGACGACTTTTGAAGAATACTTGCTGTTTTTCCTCAGAAATCACTTGCTGGTTACATATTTTCAAAGTGAATACTATTGTTTACTTTGTAGCCTTCCTCTTATTTTTCTATACTGTTTGCGGACCATCGACTTCTGTGGGCATTACAAATTCACCTAAAAAAATGTTTGCAAATATTTATGAAGATTCTTATTTACGTTATCAATTAATTTGTCATATCATGCCACTAAAAGACAATTTAGTAAGCAATGAAGTTTATGATAGTTGTAAAATATTATTATCCGACACAATCGTCTTCAACATTCGATTAAATAATCACAAATACGATCGTCTTCATAATACCCCATGGTCTTTTTCTTCTTATACGGAATATATTTTTTATCACACATAGACATTTGCATTATTCAAAAAATTACACTATATACAATTTAAATACTGCAGGGCTGTCAATATATATCACGGGGTCTTCCCCTTCTTCTCCGAAATATATTTGTTTCCACACTTGAAACATTTGCAGGTATCTCGATATGTTTCCCGTGGTCTACTTTTTTTCATTCGATAGAACAACAAACATCTCAAATAGATAGAGCGAGAACAACTTATTATAGTGATAAGTTAAACAGAGAACGTGATTTTTGCAACTTTACAAATAGAAGCAACATGTTTCAAGGGTTTCTAAAATTCTTATCATGCAAACACTGTGCAATAGTTCCGCGTACAAGTGCGTGTTCTTTTAAACCGAATGTTTTATGATGGGAAATATTTTGTTTGTAAACCTGGAGAGCATTGGCGGATCCAGAAATTGTCCCAGGAGGGGGCCATTCAAGTTGAAAATAAACATGATACATTAAAAAATAGATTATTTAAAAATTATATATATATCTACATATATAATTATATATATAGACAATACATAATTAAGTATGTATCCTATAAAACAAGGTAAACTAAACAATTATAGAGCCCATTACACAATAAAGTTTCCATAAAATAGAAAAATGGTAAAAAAAATCTTCTCAGAGGGTCCATGGCCCCCATAGCCCCCCCTTGCGTCCGCCAATGATGGAGAGAGTCATAATAACTTCAAGCCGGTTGTATATTTTAAAACCCTTGTGAGCAATAAAAAATAATAAATTATAAAAGGTGTCGCTTCAAATTATGATGATTTTATTGTATAGGCTTCGTGTTTAATATCGTGTTTCATGTTTTAATATTCCTTTGTCTTACCTTTCGACCACGTGTGATTTAATATGATGTCATGGTTACAGTAATGGCAGTCAATTATGATTACTTGAAAGGATTGAAATGTAATCGTAAAATACAGGTTTCGCGCTTAACCACGAGCTTTAAAATATGCTAGCAAAGTTGCCGGCTATCACGCGCACAAATAATTATTGAAAAATATTATTTCATTGTGGCGCAGAAAATCTAAGCCCACTACGACAGCTTTTTTCGATAGTAAAAATATTTTTTAAGCCATATTGAAATCACGAATAACTTTTATTCCTAATAAAAAATTAAAAAAAAATAAAAACTCCAAGTCATTGAATAGAAACCCGCATGACCAAATGGTCATGCTCATCCTTTTATAACCGTGTAGTATTGTGTACGGACTTTAGTTAGGACGAGCCTGACCGTATGGGAACGCAAACATTAGGGGTTAATATATAGCTAAACGTGAAATTTTCAAATATATTTACAACTAGCTGACCCGATAAACTTTGTACCGCCCCGGAATCAATAATTGTTGTGTTAATTTATTGGCTGAATTAAATTCAATTTTAATGAATACTCAAAATTAATTAAGTTCAATAAATGTGCAAAATTCAAGATGAAAAGTATTTTAATAACATTGAAATTATTTAATTCACGTGGCACAGTCGATAGATTTAAAGGAATGCAGTGGATTAACGATTTGATTTTGAATTGTAAAGTTGAAAGGATCTACATCTTTGTTATTAGTTGCAAGAATTGCTCGTTCACTCAACCAATTGTGATGTTTGGGAACACTTTGTTGATGAGGTCGTCCTTCGATGAGACGAAATTGCAAAAATTCGGCGGAAACGAAACCAATCCGTTTGATTCGTCGACAGAAACACGGCCATTATAGATAGTCACAAATTGTTTGGAGAAATCTTCGGCAGATGGATCGTCTAGAAATGCAACTCGCATGTTTTTCGTCAGCTGAAGTTTCTTAATAAAGTGCCACAGGTCGATGATTGAAGGCAAGCATTTATTTCATCGGCAGCGGTCGATTTTGAATCGATAATAGAATCATTGCGCCTCCAAAACATCTTGAGTCATTGCACAGATCTTTTATAGTTCGATTGAGTGCTGAGTGTTTCGCATTATTTCAGTCGTTTAAAGGTTAAACGGCAATTTCAACACTGAATGAGCCGTTAACAATCTTTCTATCAACGTGGCCACTATTCCAGAAGAAGAAACTGCTACAGCAATTTCGGATCTCGCACGAACGTTGGCCAAAATCAATGACATGAGGATTGTGTTCACAGTTCCACCGGGCGCATCGAGGAAAAATAAGCCACCATTTCCATCATCAATTGCATTCATTAACGTATCGTACACTTCCTTCTGTTGTGGGTTCAACAGTAGTACAATTGTTCGAACTGATTGGTTCAATGCATCTCGATCATATTCACGTTCACGTTCCGATTCTCGATTTAAAGCGTCGTTCATTCCTCGATCTGGCGTTGACATTCCTAACTTGACTAACAAACTGCCGCATATAAGGCAACACGTGTCTTCGACCAAAAACTAAACCTGGTTATGTATCTCTTCATTCATCTCGAGATCGAGATTCCCTGAACTGACATGAATTCGATGTAAAATGTATTCGGACATGTCATCCTTGTACTTGTTCCACAGTTTACGGGGATTCGATGGGAAGCATGTCAAAATAATGATAGAAAATAATGTGCGTATCTGACTTGGAGATTCACAAACTATTTTTTCAGCAGTTGTCGTGTCCCAATGAGTATAGTTTTCAAATAAATTGAGATATTGACATGCAACACGAAATGTTGGGCACACTACGCCATTGACAGTTTGAAGTGATTGAAATGATGCCGGCCCACGAACATTCACCAGCAACAACCGCAAGTAGAAGCATTCGTCATTATTCAGATTAACTGTGTTAATGCGACCTAGAGCATCAGTAAAACGCACATCCGGATGATCAGGAATCGTATTGCCTTGCTTTCGACGTTGATTTTTTTTCGATGAAGCGTTCCAAGTGTAATAACGTGCCATCTCAGCAGGGCTGTGGACTCCACAGTTTAAAAATATTTAACGACTCCGAGGAAATTTTGCAACAATTTCATTTTAACATATGTATATGTATCAACTGTGGAAAGGAAAAAGGACGTAACTCACACATATCAAATTTTACAGGAGGTGCTAAAAATGTGTTTTGATGATTTTGTGACATGCAAATTATGAATTATACACAACCTTGAAGTGCACGGAGACTTATAAACTGGTGTTTAATTGACACAACCTAATATTAATTAAAAAAATTATCTCGGAAAAACCTTTATTTCAGTGTTTTTTCTTGCTTTTAATTTTTTACAAGGTCATCTTATTCAAACTTAAAAGCTAAATTTAGATACTTATTTGGAATTTTCAGCTTCCATCCTTTTGATAGAATGTGTGTCAAGTTGTATACATTGTGATTATCGAAAAAAAGATATTTTGGAAAATTGAGGGTTACGTCCTTTTCCCTTTCCAAAGTCGATATCATATACGAATTTAAACATTTGTATGTATAATTTTTTATCTTATACTGATATTTGCTTGGATTCATTTTTTATAGTTGTCCTATTTTTCAATAAATTTTTGACCTTGTTTAACTAGGCCCCCACTGTCAGCATGTTTTACTCCTACTACTTTAATCAAATGGCGAATGGAGATAACGAGGGGTTGCAATACTTAAGTTGGAAGATTTTATGCTTGCCTATAAGAGTAGACATGAATTTATAAAGGAGTGAGTTTTCGGCTTTTTTTAATCAAATAGACATACTTTTTCTGTACTTATACAGTCTAAATAAATCTGTACCGATCTCTTGAAAAGAGAAGTGAAAAGCTTACAACGTGTCCTTTCTTTTATCGCAACTTTTAAGCCTTCGTATTTGAGATAAGGCGACAAACAACTTGGTCGACAATACGAAAGTCCTTTTAAAATGTTACCCGAGGATTGATTGTTATGAGCGAGCAAGTTAGAATCTTAAAGAGGTCGATATCAAATTGAGCAAAAAAAAGGTTTTTGAATTTCTCAATGGCACCACGGAATATATAATATCAGACCTCTAGTATATATAATATAATGTTATGTATATTTTAAAGGCGAAAAGATTTTTAAATTCTAAGAAAGACATAATATTTTACGGCTAGCTTAACTGAAATATAAAAATGACACCGACCCATAAATTAATCGAAAGTTAATCCATGGATTGACATATGCAAGTAATATATAAAATGTTTCAAAGTCAAAAACACATGGTGCCGCTAAGATAGATTTTTAAATCATCCAAGACGAGTAAAGCATTCCTTATTATTATATTGTAATAAAGTTTCTTGAAAAAAAAAATTAACAAGGAGCTAGTGGCGTGCTAAAGCAAGGTCCTCCCATTTTTTTCAATAAAAATCGTATTTCAACCAAAATGCACTATTTATTTTCTTATAAAAAAACTCAACGTTAGCAAAATTAAAGACATCAATAATTGCATTAAGTTTTATTTTTTTTCAGCTTTTATTGGACATTCATACTTAATTAAATTTTGAAATAGTATCTGTCAATAAAAAATTGTAAAAAAAAAAAAACTTTATGCAATTGTCGATATATTTGATTTTGTCAAGGCTTAATATTTTTTTCAAAAATAAGTCAAATCGTTTTGGTTAATATGCGAATGTTTATTGAAAAAAATAGAAGGTTCCTTTTTAAGCACGCCACTAGCTCCCTATATTTTTTTTTACAATATATTAAATATTACGGTATCTTTACTCAACTGTGATAATTTAAAAATCCTATTAAGCTAGATTCAGTGGCGTAGGAAGGGGTCCCACAGCCCACGGCGTTTATTGAATTTGCCTCCCCCCCCAAAAATTCCTCCACTTCTTTATTTTTAGTTATGAGATTATACGACACGTGGCTCATTTTTTTTTATTTATAAATATAATTTCTCTAAAAATATTGTATTGTATTGTATTTTGTTTTTTTTTTATTTTGGATTTTTTTTCTGAGCAGTTTTAGTGAAATAAGGAACATTGATTTTTTTAATGTACAAAAAAAAATATTGAGAATAAATAAGTTATGTGTAATATGTATTTTGTTTTTTCATTGAAAATATTTGGAAGATAAATATATTTTATTAGGAATGCAATGAATTGAATTTTTTTTCGTCAGCAAATTTGGTTTTAGATTCACGAGATTTTCATAGGAGCGTTAACGTGGCCACAGTAAAGTTTATTAATAATTTATTATTAAATAAGTATTAATAATGTGGCCACAGTCAAGTTTTACGTGAGAACCACAACTCTACTCGTAAATGGTATTTGGTGAATATTTTTAGTTGGATTGCGGTATTTCAAAAATTACTACCAAAATTAGAATCAATTATTAGGGCCTCACTCCTTGCAATAAATATTTTTTATTAAGAGTGTTACATGTTAAATAAAAGAACATTCACATCTAAAAATATATGGAAACAAAGATATTTTTGAGGCCCCAAGCAAGCGCCTCTTGCGCTTATGGGATAATCCGCCACTGTTCATTCTCTATTCTATCCAAAATACAACGTGCCGATGTAATATTTAAAAAAAATATGTATCGTAAAACATAGTAGACTTTTTAAAAATTTGCATTTCTAAACAACAGCATAACTTCAAAATTGCATAAAAACAGGATTGACTGTACTATAATATTGAGTTTTTTCATAGTTTTAGCTGTGTATACGGTTCGGCTTAAAATATGCTTTCCTCTCATATGTACATATATTGTTCGATAACCACTAAATATTATCACTAAGACATAATTAATATCCAATTTGTGAAACAAAATGAATGATTGTTTCGCGCAGGTTTTTACAGTTAAAAATCCCAAATTACTACGAATTTTTTTCCCGACTGCAGATTAAGGTATGACATTCTTCCAGCGTACGGTTTCATTAACGAATTTAAAAATATCTTATGATTTTGACGACTTCAATTGAGCGTTTTTACCAATCCGTACTTTACAAATAACAAACAAATTGTGCAATACCAATTACTTTAGTCAAAAGCGAGCGCTGCTCATCAGATTTGAGTAAATAAACCAGCGGTGGGCTGCTAATATCTTAACAAAGGGCTCGGTAAATCTCAGTTATAATGCCTTTACACTATAGATAATACATCTTCATATTAAAATTTAACAGAAATTGCAGTTAGGTGCTGATTCGATCTGAGACGAACTATTTTCTTAACTTTACAAGGGGCTCGCCGGCCGCGCCAAATTTTAACAAGGGGCTCGGGTGAGCCCCTCCGAGCCCCCTCCAACCCACCCCTGAAATAAACCATAAATGATATAAATATGATCGTGCAAGTGTAGACGATGGATTTCTTACAAAAATAAATGAATCTCTTTTTGCACCCCGTAATATTTTTGTCACCGTCCGCCACTGTAGTATAGTCTAAAGGCGCCGTATTCTTGAAACACGATTAAAAAAAAACTTATAGAGTGAACACAATGATTATAGTATTTATGTGTATTGATTAGACAGATTTCGATCATCGCGAGATTTATGAATATTGTTTTTATTGATTGAATTGGAATTTACTCGGTAAAGCTCCATTGTAATAAGGTTAATTCAGTGGTTTCCAACCTTTATGTTACTGCGCCTCCCTTTGAAGAAAAAAATATCTTTAACTTACGAAATAAAGACCCGTTTTGAAGGGTAAATAAATATTTTGGATGTTCGCACCTCCCTCAGTATAAACTAACAATGATAGGTTAACTAAAGCCGGGATTTTGGGCTGTCCCGGAAGGTCTGTTCGGGACGCCGGGGAGCCCTACGCTTACGACGTACTAAACAAGCTTTAATCATTTCATTTCATATCCATCATTCAATAATGCCTCCAATTGAGAAATTTCTGTTTGTCGTTTCGGTTATTGTCGTCCAACCAAACCTAACTAACGGAAAAGACATCCCGACGAGTCTGTCGTCGGCCGAAGACTTCACTGATGACGTGTCAAACGATTTTCGACAAATCGATCCGGCCACACGGTGTGGATCGGGGTACATGATCGACGTCAGAAAATTGTGCGACGGACAGTTCGATTGCCACGATCAACGCGATGAAGCAGGTTGCGGCGCTTGTTCGGAACGAAGAGTCGGAAACGATGTATACAGGGTCGGCTCCCAGATCTGCTCGCAGACTTTGGAAACTTGCAGGTGCATGCCTGTGCAATTTTTTAAATCCGGTGACGACACAATATATCTCCCCGCAAACGAGTCGATTAACATCAAATTACACTTTGCTTTTTGCGGCGTTGTTGTGTTCATTTATTAATCAAGAGATAATTGGAATTGCAGCCAGAGTTATGTTAAAACCCATTTTTTTTTTGTACTATCTACCGCCGGCGCTCTCGAGTGCGATTGTGGTGTATACTCAAAACTATGATTGTTCAGTGAAGCATTTCGTTATCTTTGACTTTTTTTCTCAAGTGGCGTTCTATCAACATCGTTTTAAAGAAAGGAATTTCATTGATTAAAGTGTCCGAAATAAAAGTTCGTTTTAGCAGCCATGTATTGAAATGTCGGTGATTTATTAATTAGTAAAGTCACCTTCGACATTTTAATAGGGTAAAATATCAAGGTATTTCAGTTCTACAGTTTTTAAAAAAGTTAAAGGTTGATAGCTATTTCGGCTTACGCCATCGTCAGAACTACACTTCGACTCGACATTTTAGTTTCAACGACTTTTTTAAAACAAAAATTGAAAATTCTAAAGCCAAAAGAAAAAAAAATATTTTAATTAATTTTACATTACAAACAAGAACTCGCTTATTTTGTGTGGTTGTTATTTTAGACAAATAAACAGTACTAGCTGTAAGCCCGTTGACCTCAACGGGAGGATTTTTGTTGCATTTTTAAGTAGTCAGAAAATTACAAACCTATTTATTGAATAAGCCAGAGATTCTAAAAATAAAATAAATATATCGGGGCATATATCGACAGCCCTGCCCTGTAGTATTTAAATTGTAAATTATTAAATCTTTGGAATAATGTTCAAGTTTGCTAACAATCATTTTTCATAGTAGCATAAATCGATCTCGGCGCATATATCGACAGCCCTGCAGTTTTTAAATTGTAAATTATTAAATTTTTGGAATAATGTTCAAGGTTGCTAGCAATCATTTTTCGTAGTATATATTTTATTTAACTAATTTTCAAGTACGCTAACAAAAATATTTCGTAGAAAAAGAAAAAGACCCGAGGACATCAGTACGCACACATTTGTGAATTGTTAATTGTGATTTGTGAAAAGTGATTATTTTATCGACTATTAATATATAGATTTTGGAATTTTTAGAATAATCTAATATTCTAATTTTTAGAATAATTTAATATCTACTTTTTTTTCACTTCAATGGAATGTGAGAAAAAAGTCGGAAAATAAATGGGCAAAGAATTAAATTATATTTATATAAAAAATGCAATTTTCACATGCAAAATATTATAAATTAATTGGACATTTTATCAAAACAAAATTATCAAAATTTTGACTTATTCTCCAAATAGAACTTGTTTTTTAGAATATATATATATATAATGATTTTTACTGACGTTATTTTATTACACATACTGAAACTATGCTTTCGCCAACAACTAACTATACCACGTACCTAGATTAAAAACAAATCTTGAAATAATTGCGTCTTATATTTATTTTTTGAAAAACTTATTTCGCTAGTCAATCGGATTTTGTTATTTTGATAGCATTTATTTTCATACGATCAAGATGTAATGTGATTTAAAAAGAAAGTTTTCAAAAAAAAAAAAAATGTTATAAACCAAAAAAAAACGCTCAAGGCTAGATTCGAACCACAACTTTCAGGTTATCAACCGAGCGTTCTACCTCTAGGGTACAGAGGAATAAAGAAATGTTCGTAAAATAAAATATATAATATGCATGTTGTTTTTCAAATAAAAAACGAAAGTTCCAATTTCAAACGAAATTTAATATATAGTTTCTATTTTTATCGCTGCCGATAATTGTGACGTTAGCTCTCATTGTTCGACTGGCCTGCTTGCTAAGCGGCGTTCAGCCTATAATCTTACGAACGATCGCTGATAAGCGGGCGCTTATCTCTTATCTTATCGTATTTATATAAACTACAAAAGGTCCAACAAACTATGATATAAGAATACCTTAATAATAAACATTGTATCACCCATATTAAAATAGATATTTAAGAAAATGTGGGTATTGGGGTCGCATTTCTTGAGCTTAGAACCGGAAAAGTTAATAAAAAAGTTTTTACATACACATATGTTTGGTACATTGGTACATTGGTTTATATTGGTACAAGCGATAGTGAAGTATAAATAGAAATTAAATATTTAAAGTTAAGTAGGTTAAAATAAGATAGATCATAATAAAAATAAGGGTAAATATAAAAAGAAAATAATTAAAATAGGTGAAGTTTATGATGAGTAGTGAATTTTGGCACTGCGCGTTGTTATCGGTGTTCATTTGAAGTCGAGAACGTCACGTTTGCAGATTACATGTGGCTTGGCTTTGAGTCGACATCGCTGGCCTATCATCTCGAGCGGAAATTCAATCCATAGTCTGAGTCGCTGTTTGTGTGTTAATGTTAGCCACTGGTTCTTCAGGGAAAGTATTATTAAGCAGCGGCAAGTGTGTTTCTGTTATTGGCTACAATTAGCGCAGAAACCATAGACGATCAAATTTATGTCCGAAGAGATTATTGACAAAACGCCGTATTGAAACGTGCACTAGCTGCTGCTCAATGTGTCTTCACAAATGAAGATCGTACACAATCAATACCTACACAGTCCGGTGTCGATTTAGAAGAGATTTCATCATCTACTTGCATAATTTCAACCATCTCAGCTGAAGATGTACTGGCACCGTCGTTGATCCGCTCGGCCGCATTCATTTTTTACGTTCTCGGCACTGCTTGACGATACCATTCGATTGTTCTTGAGAAGCTCTTTCCAACCGTATACGATCTCTGTATTTCGATTTGGCTTTTTGACGCGTATAGCCCGACATTATATATTTTTGCTATATTTTTTTACATTTTAACACATAATTATAGCCACAGTCGCAATACTACACTAATGTTTTATCTATTATCGATAGATTTTGTTAAGAGCTGACGATTGAAACTTAAACGAACATCGTAACTTTTCCGAGTCAAAGGTAATAGTAAATACAAATCTCGATACGCAGCAAAATGACCTCAAAATGGCGGCGCTTCTGCCTCCATCCTGCGCGATGTATTACAGTTCTTACATAACGCAATAAATTGTTTGGCTATCCAGGTTTCTTTAGCTATCCAGTGGTGCAATTTAATTTTGGATAGCGATGATATATATGAAGCTGCAACACCAAACTGTATCCCCCGATTTTGTTATAATTCGTTTTTTTAATTGCCTCCCTATAGAAGCAATTTTAAAGACGTATTCACATCAAACAAATCTTTCTTATATGAATAATTTCTATACGAAAATCCATAACTTTTTTGGGGCCGGATGAAAATATTCGGAGTGCCGGATCCCGGCCCACGTACCGTAGTTTAGTGACCGTATAATTTTTTTGGATCGAATTTCTCCTATTTTATCAAATTTGCAGACTTATAACGATGTCTGTTAACAAAAAATGCAAGCTACATTATGATTTAGCCTTATTTTGGTTGGTAGCGCCTTTTGTTAACGGATAATGTCACCTAAATCATTATTTTAGATTTAAAAAAAATGTCGTGTGGCGATGTCTGTTACTAATTAACAAAAGATATATTATGATATTAGCTTATTTTGGTCGTGTAGCGACATCTGTTAAGGAGTAACGCAAGCTGCGTCATGATTATCGTTTATTTTTCGGTCGTATAGTGACATCTATGAATGAATAGTGTAGTTAATACCGGAAAAAACAACACTATTTTTCATACAAAATCAAAATTCTTTAATTTTGAAACGATGCCGAAGGTGAAACTAGATGACGTTACAATGACGTCATAATTGTGACGTCATCGCTTATTTTTCATACTCAATTGAAATTACCTTCAAGCACCTTCAGTCGAAATTTTAAAATATTCCTTTGTGTTAGTTTATTGACTAGTACCGAAACCGATCAATGATCTGACCATGACCCATGTCACAATCAACAGCTTTTAGCTCAGTTATATAATTATTTCTTATATAAACACGATACTCCTATTTACTAAACGTCAGTGGAAGTTCATCCGTGCACTTGAAAGCCTGAAAATGCTTAAAGGCGAAACCCTGGTCGTTACTGACAAAACTTTTTCGAATTTAAATAATTTTAATTATTCGAATTTATAAAGAAAAGCATAGTATTCCGTGCTACTTTTTTCCACTTTTATTTATCAAGATCAGGACCGAAGTCACTCATGGCGAGCATTATCAACTGCTCCGTATTCTAAGTGGAATTCCTGGTGATCGAGACATCACTTCAATGGGAAAATGAGAGAATTAATAAACACAAACAAGAAAACAAACATTTACTCTGACATCCAATCAAGCGTCACATCATTCAACTACTCAGCCCAATGAATTTTCTGAAAACAAAATCGACGATTCCTTTTCCATTAAAATTAGGAACTTTCTTTATAAATTCGCTTTCAATTGATAACATGGTTAATGAATTTCAACATTTAAATTGGATATATACAGGGCTTTTTTTACCCTGTAACGCGGCGGAACGGCACCTTTTTTTCTCGAAATTTTAATAAATGTTTAATTTTATTTTTTCTATTTTAAAATATGTATATTTTGTTTTATTTTCTATGCATTATATGAAAAGCCGTCATTAATTCTATCAAAATGATATTCGAATATATAACAAAGAATATACCTTCTTAGAAAATGTTCGAAAAAAGTGCGTTCCGGCACCTTTTTTTTTTCAAAAAAAAGCACTGTATATATATATATATGTATAAAGAGGAGGAAACCACAGAGAATTTATATCATCATATCATGTAAGTGTATTTGTGAATTTGTACTGTTTTGTTTTATTGTATTCTTTCATTTGTGAGTAAGCATTTCTCGTGTGACATCAGTTCTGATAATTGGAAGCTGGTTGCCTCTCAGCCTGAGTCGGATTCAAGTGGCCCATTTGCACATACACTGATTGCCCTCGAGGTTCACTGCCTTCAAGTGTTGCGTAATTTTGTTGTTTGTCTATTGAGAATCAATTGTTACCTTCGCTGCCTGGTCGTGGTCTATCCTAGTTCCCAGTCTTAGAAACGTTGATGAGTAATGTTTTGAGTTTGTGACTGAACCATAGTTGCACGTTTTGATCTTTTTGTCTCATAATATTTAAACATTCTACTTTTCTTTTTTACCAAAGTGCTCGTGCCTGCAACTTCGACAGACCGTTTCAAAATAAATTATAATATCAACCGCTAAATGTTTGTTAAATGATTATTTTTATTGTATTTTTAATTTTAATCAATAGTTAAGCTCAAAACTGATTTCTGACTGTAAAACCGTCGGTGACTTTGTGATAAAGAAACCCAACGCTCGCATCTCGCTTTCGCTTTTTATAGCTTGTCTTACTGTCTTCCAAAGTAATTCCAGTGTCTTCCAGTATCTTTCTCAGTTATTATTTACAATAAATAAATAAAAAAATATTTTTGTGCAAATTATTATTTATTTTCGTTTCATTAGTGTTGTGCTATAAAAACAATTATTTTTCAGTGCTATTAAAATATTTCATTTCATACTGTTTTTTATGCATGACTTTGATTTTGTATGTACAATATAATGTCATGCTATGTTAATAATAGTTTATTTGCCGTTTGTATCTCAAATCAGTTAAAAGGTCGTTGGAGAATTGTAATGAATACAGTTTCACAATAAAATTAATAAAGCAAAATACTTCTCCATAATATATTATACCAGAGTTCTTAATTTCAATAGTTGTAAAAAAATACATAACATTTTCTTGGTAGAGACACTTTACTTGGGTAAAATTTCAATATGTTTTGTTCTATGAGAATAAACAAATATTATCAATAGATTTATGAAAATTGTTGTAAAACTTAACATATTGCTTTTACTACCGTAAAGTAAAATAAATGAATCGCCCCATACATGTATGTAGAATGTTTTAAACAATTAATAGAAAATTAGGTTACGAAAAATTATAAGCGTTTATAAGTAATCATAATTGGCTTCAACAGTATTAACGGTTTTTACACCCAAGATCAAAAAAATATCGCATATTTTCAACATATTATATTATTTAGTTAATCTGTCAAATTGTAAATACATATTTCCTATTTTAATAGTACCTGGTTCTTTATGAAAATACTTAATGTCAATGACAGTAAAACGTTATGATAAAAAAAGACTTAAAATTTTATCAAAATTCATGCGAACAAAAAATATGAAACTTATTTTGGATAGTCACGGAGAACAAATATATTTGCATATCGGTTCAACGCCGTATAATACATACACATATATATATATTTATAGTGTAAGGTACATAAAATACAAGACCTTCAAGGCTATTTTATGCATATCTTTTAGGTGAAACTTAATCTGTATAGAGTTTTGTTAATTTGGCTTAATAAACATTAAAAATAATTGAAAACCACACCGAAACAGTGCATTTATTTTTCAGCTCAAATAGTTTGTAATTGTAAAACGTGTGTTGGATTAAAATACTTATCATAAAATAATAGGTTGAACAACTGTTTATAAATAAATGACGAAACTGTCTGCTGATCTTAAGTTGAAGATCTTCATTAGGTGTGTGTTACTGTTAAAATTTCAAAAAATAAACGTGAAACTCTAACAGCTAACATGTTATCTAATAAATTAAGAAAAGCACAATATTCCTTTGTACTTATTTCCAATTTTATTTATCAAGATCAGGACCGGTTTCGCTCATGGCAAGCATTATCAACTGATGAGAAATATAATTAAACAGTGATATTTATACAAAAACAATCTGAAATATAAATAGCACTGAAATATAACACAAAATGAAATATATGTATTGTGTTTTTCTTAATATAATGCCTTTTTACCAAGTATTGACAGTGAACACCCTAAAAGTGATTAACCAATAAACGTGATAATTAAAACTCCGGAATTACCAAAAGTTTTCACTATTGGTTATTTCTTCAGCTGCGTTAATTGAGTATAAAATGTGTTCCACAAATTATATAACAAAGATATTAATTTTAATATTCAAAAAAACATATCAAACAGGAAATGGAGAGCAACGGATTCATCCAGTGTATTTCGATTCGTTCCGAATGATAATTATTTACTTACCGCTCACTGAAATTCAACAACTTGACATAGACAAAATAATAAGTCACTTTTCATAAGATTCCTTTCTGAAATCATTTAAACTTTTTGATAAATTAACAACAACGACAGTTCGATAGAACGATAGAATACTATTTATTTATTTAACACAAAACTAATTTTTGAGTGCATTTTTATTTCATGTATAAAAAAATCCTTTTTATAACGTGTCATAGTAATACTAAGATAAAAACATTACTAGCAATTAGGTCGATATTTATATTAAAAAACCGACAAAATGAGGTCATTTCAATATTTTTTAGTAATAACTTTTTCTTGTTAATACGTTTATAAATTCATAAGATCATTAAAACATTCTTAAATATAGTTTTGGTCTACCATGAAAAATATAGGTTTATCATAAACATTGTAGAAATTCTACATCATGGGAATATAAAATATAATATAATAGTGTGAATTAACGTAAGCCGAGGAAACTGATTGAGGAAGATAAGGATTGTATTTTAATGTCTTTCGCGTTTCCTTTTATAGTGTGCAATGTTACATTTAGATCATCTTATTTATGTCGCTTGGAATGTGAATGTTTACCACACAAACCCAGTCACCCAGAACAATACATAAATCACGACATATCCTATTGACGGGATTTGGCTTTCAACCATTTTTGGATAATGAGGGTAAATTACGATTTTTCAAAGATGGACCCCCCAATAATGATCATCTCAAATACGATAACGAAATTTACGCACGTAATATTGTATAATAATTATGATGTGTACCAGTTCTTGTACTTTCTTATGGAGAACCGATAAGACTTCGTTGGTCTTATTTTAAATTTTATTTATCACTAATTGTAATCGAATAAGTATCTAAAATCACATTATCGAATTTATTATTCTCGTTTTCCTATTTATACAATATTTTATTTTTACATTAATTGATATATATAATGCTTCTCATTAACCTGGACGCACGCCAATATGTTTCTCAATATTTTTTCTACGAATGTACAAACTTAAACAACGTTAGTTAAATTCCTCAGTGAGCAATTTCTTTTAAAGTTTCGTCGTCCTATAGACATAAGTTTACTATAATAATACGTTCTGTTATAATTAACGTTATAATAAGTTACTTATTTTATGCATCTAAAGCTGAGCAATTGAAGAGGACAGACACTAACGTTTCTAACTTTAAGAGTACCGTCTTACAAAAATAATTGGCATAATGGTTTTTAGTTCTACCGCGGTCGAGGATGGTGCGGAGTGCCAGTAAATGCTTACCGGTAAGTTTTTTTGCAGGAAAATATGAACGATCAAATTGCTATTCGAGCTGGAAAAATCATGGTTAGACTTAAACTTTAAGGAAAATCGACACTTAACAAATAAAAAAAAATGAAAGATTACACATAAAGCTCAATTTGATTAATGAAAAGATCTTAAAGACTCACTCAAAATAATGCGGGTAACAAGTTTACCGTCAGCATTTATTATTTTCCTAAAAACCGATGTTTAATATTATATAATTATTATTTGATTATTGGATTTTTTTTCACCATTTCTAGAAACTGATTATAATTATTATGTCTACTCTCATGATTGTGAATTGAGTTAGCTCATGAATATATAAACAGCAGATAAAAAAATTAATTAACGGAAACAATTGTTTCACATATCATTTTCCTATAAAATTTGCGCTTTAAAACAACTAAAATAAGAAAAATTCTATCCGAAACTCTAAAGTTTCTAATTTTCGTTGGAAGACCGCATCGATTATTTCTGTTTGAGATCATTTACACATAGAGTTTGCTTCGCAAGAATCTTGCATAGTGGTGTAGAGTGAAATCTTTAGAAGTACATATTTTACTCGTGATTATTAGATAGAATCCTATTCTTGAATTCGAACGCTTGAAAATTCTTAGAATAGGATGTAGAAAATATTAATTGAAAAAAAAGTTTAACATTGAGTGTTGTATGATTTGAGCTTTCGCTGTTAAAAGTTATCAATAACGTGTTTTATTTTTGTGAAATAAAATTTTTGTATACAGCCCTTTTCACCCGAAATATGTTTAAAACGATAATCTTTTATAACGGCTCGATAGGTCTAAATTTGATTCGCATAATGTACCTAATCATACCTCATATTATATTCCATTGTGAAAAAGAGCTTTCAAATTCGGTAATACGCGAACTGAATTTACATGCGATGCACGAATTTGATTGAATTATTGTCAAAGATCTGAAGTATCGCTTCGTGTTGAAAGAGATGCAGCTTACTATTTTTTCACTGTTAAGTATTCTTTTGGGTGAACAACGCTTACATTTTATTAAACTAAGATGTACAATTGGTATTGATATTTCACCCATCGCTTTGTATTGTTTATTTATATAGAGTCTAATATTTTTCCCATAAAATTATGCAAGCACTTAGCACATACATATATAAAATCAACTATACATTTAACATATCTATAAACATAATGGCGAAGGATTCAAACAGTTACAATAAAAAAAAATATTGCTCACAAGGATTGAAAGTCAATGTCAAACAAACAGACTGAATACATGCGCATTTGAATCTTTGTGAGATGACTGAAAAAAACCAAGATAAAGCATAGTTTTTGGGCACTTGAACAAAATACACATTATAGTTTTTTACAATATAAATAAATTCCGGCAGTATTTAAGATCCGGTGGTCTGAAAAGTTGTACAAGTCTTAGAATCAATTTTCTTTTGGATGAATCTTATTCACCGAAAACGATTTTGAAATATAGTCCACACTGATAGAGGAAAATCATAACATAATCATAAGTTTAATTTTTAAGTGGAATAAAATAGTTTAGCCAGTATATTTCTCGATGAAAACATTTGCGTTAATTTATTTTTAAAACCTATTGGATTACGAGAAAATATAAGTGATCAATTAGCGATAGGCATGAACCGCCCATATTCAAAATTATAAGTAAATATCTTTCGAATTGTCGACAACTATGTTGTTTTCGCTATTTTATCAATGTACGGTAAATAAGGAATCAATAATCATAATTATTAATATAAGTGATAACTATTTTGTTTCAATAAGAGTCAATACTTTCGTCTTTCATTATTTTTTCGAATATTTTTTTAAAAATATCGTGCACACAATACCACAAAAGAATTCGAGGGCAGGAGAAGTTCGAGAAAGACATTTAAATATTTAATTTTTTGTAGGTGGACGCCTACAGAAAAGTCGATGTAGATCACAGTTCACTCCAGATGAGGTCATTTCGGTCACGCGGTCGTCGGAATTATCAAATAATCACACTATTGAAATCACTGCACCTGAACGGACTTAATTGACGCTGGAAACATTAATTGCTGGTGGTAAAGTGGTTTTGTTAGTATTTTTGATCACTCATAATTGATTGGCTGAACATTGCCTAAAAATATACAATCATTCATATTATTTTATATTCACAATTCATTTTGGTATTACGGATAGCAATATATTTGAATATTAAGCAATGTAATTTTACCTCAAATAAAAGAAATTTGGGGTTAATTAGTGTAGATTTATAAAAGTTCTGCAAAGCGCCCTTGTTTTGACAGGCCAGGTAAAATGCGAGAGGATATATTGATTTTGAATAATCAATGTAAAAATTAAAGTACTAAATACGCAGACACAACGATAAACCGAATCTAAATGTAAATAATTAATTTTTCAAATAATATTACAACACTTTTTAAATTTCAATATCAGAGACGTTTTCAACATTTTGTTTTGATATTTTAATGTCGTGCATTTTTTTCTCGTCATCCTGCTATAATATATTTTTTCATATTAATAATTAGAAAAAAAGAGTAATGGACATATGCTTATACAAATATAATGTGTGATGGGTACGAGTAAGAGCCGTGGATACATTTATAACAATACACCTGTCCCTAGACTTACACACACGGTACTCAATGTACACCTTACTTGTAAATACACTTGTGGATAAGATTTTTTTACATTCATATTTGATTAAGAATATTCCTTGTGAAATGACCTACTTGAAACGATATCGACTTTTCGATTGTTTTTTTTTTTAAGAAATCAATGCGGCCGAATGATCAGTTCTTGTATTAATGATGATGCGGAATACAAAAAGCTCAACGGGATTTTAAATTGTGTATAAACTACATCTATATACATTACCCTTTGTACAATTTAAAGTATATGTAACACCAAACAAAAGAAAAAAAATCACTTCGCTGCGTTTTGATGGAACCGATTGACCATATAAATCTTGGGATTTGTGTAATTTCTACATGATATACACCCTACGGCAAGGAGAGGGTGCTTAGCGCGGAGGCGCGGGTCGGGGCTTGGCCGTTGCAGAGGCAATTTCCGAAAGGCGCACGTCGATCGGGGCTCTGTCGTCGTACAGAGTAGGCGCCTGGAGGATGATGCCCGCCGTTCCCACCACCACCGCTAGGGTAAATATCCAAAGAAAAAGTCTGTCCAGCACCATTGCCACATACTTCCAGTCTTCTTTAACCTGTAAAATAGACAATACCTTTAAATTGAACAATTTCCAGTCGCTCGCTAGTAAAACACTTTAACGCGAGATGCTGACTATTTTTCTTGTCTTAGAATTCCAGAGTAAAGAATTTGAAATAAAAGAGTTTTAGAAAAAAATCATAGTGAATTGAATATTTCCAGAATGGATAATTTGACCACGTGACAAATTTCGTTTATTGAAAGTGTATGGAATTTCTTTATACACCTAGTTTCCTACATGAAAAAAAATAGCAACTATGACTATTTTACCATGGTATTCAGATAAAAAAATAATGCAGATAAAAAATAGATAATGGTAACGAAAATATTAGAAAAATTATACATGAAGACGAAGACAAGGAAAAAACTGTTCTGCTATAGTAAAAACCTAAAATTATATTAATTATCACATTTGGCCGTGTATTTTTAATAATACAAAACATTTTAATATTAATTTATAATATTACTTTTGTTGATTAATTGTTAAATTGTTGCGAAAAAAAAATGTCTTGTCCGACGACCATAAAAATAACATTTTCTCTTTTTGGCATGCCTCAAGCCATATTCCATCAATCAACTCAAATCAGATCACCAATATTCAATGAAGCAACTTTATTTTATGTTCATTTTGTTGATAATCAAAAAAAAATTGTTATGGTTTGTGTGTTTGATATTCAAGCATCATATTGGGTCGTGTGTATCATTTTTTGAATGTCAAGTTGTGACAATTCGATTCTCGCAATGGACTTATAAGGAATACAGATTTGGAAATGTACTTGTGCTATAACTTGGCTTTAGCATTTAACATAAACTTGCCGTACAACACATTTACAAATAAAACAGGAAAACTAGTTAGCGGGAAGATCAGGCATCTAAAATAAAATAATTTAGCGTTGATCCTTAGCTTTGGCTGCTATGACTTAAGGTGACTCAAATACGAATACCGGCACAATTTTGAATTACCCTGGTCGACTCTTCTTCTTTTTTCGTCTGGTCTGCAATATATCGCACTCCATCTATGGCTTTGTGTAATTCAGGACACTGGTGCCAGTGTTGGATTCGAGGACACAAGGAGTCCAAATTCAAGGGTTCCGTCAGCGTTGGCGGAGGCGAGCCGTGTATGCGACAGGAACTACCCAATACGCTGGGATCGAGCTCTCTGGAATTCCAACACGCATTATCAACAAAACATTCCTAGAAAGAGTTTCAACTTTATTTTAACATTGGGAGAATTCTGAAAAATAAATATACATTCAAACAAATGCTTGTCGGTTTTTAAAAACCTGGTTTGAAAAACCGTTTTTTTGCCAAAACTTTCAAAAGCGACATTTCAAAGCCGGTTTTTACAACTCGGAACCCGGTTTTAATATTTGAATATGTTTAAATCAATTTATTAAAAAACGAAAATTCTTTAATTTTTATGTGTTAGAAATAAAATAACATGAAAAGTTTGACTCGGATACAGTTTACGAGTATCTTCATCAAACTCAAAAACACTGGGGTCGAATTCGACCTAAACGAATCAAAAAACAAAGGAATGACACATTTTGAACTTTTTTTAGTTGCCTTGAAAACTATACGACCTACTTTATTACTTAGCGGAAAGTATTTCCTATTTAAGGAAATTTCACTTATAAAGTTAGGTTACCTAAATCAGTGGACGTTAGAAAATGTTTTCGTTTCCAATAAAAAAAGTCAAAAATTTGCATCGACTGTTATTATATTAAAAAATAAAAACATTTTTGTACTAATTTCACATAATTTACGTTGGATCAGGACCGGTTTCACTTTTTACAAGAATTGTTACCCGATGACGGTGCTCGTGATGAATGAAACCGAAAGTAAGTAAAAGTTTTTTTTTTATAATCAAACAACTTATCAAAAGGTTATCCGCCGACGTTTCGACAACCGAGGCGAAATCATATTTATCGATGCGCCCGGACTCCAGAGGAACCGGTAAGACTTTTTGGGGAAATTGCAATTCGACACAAGCCACGTGACATCTTATAGATGCCGCTTTCGTCCAGCTTATTAATCTTTTCATTGCCAATTTTGCTTTTAAACTGTTATCAACTTTAAATGCAACATTTGTAGACTTATTAATATCCTGATGAATTTTATCACAATTTTCACAAGATAGTTAATCAATTTAAAGAAGCCTTTTTCTTGGCTTACATCAGAGAAAATAAGTTGTTTAGGTAGTTTTAAGTAATTTATGTATCATCGTATATACAATGCTGTTTTGACTTTGTTGTAATGAAGTTACAAATAGTTAACACCAATTCAATCAATCAATAATAATTAAAAGTGAGTCGTAAATATATTTCTTTCCACATAGCAAAATAAATCTTCAGCAAAATTGTATGTATCATTATAAGTTTTAAAATATTAACATGTCCATCAAGTGACATACAACAAAATTGGTGCTAGTTTCGGGTACTAAAGATCAAATAGTGACGGATACATGGAAAGAAAACCTTTCTCTTTTTACCGTGTGAGCGTGGGGGGCGCCATGCAAGGAGGTGGCGCCCTTAGCTCGAGTCCATTGCAGGTCCGCACCAAAACTCTCTGCCTCGCTGATGTCAGCCTGAAAATAGATTTTACGGTTTGTTAATAATTATAACCACAACACAACGTTTACTTTTTAAGGTGACCGAGTCATTCTTTCTTCGATGTTTACATAATATGTAACAAGCAGATCAGATCATCAAGGAGATCGAAATTTTCTGATACCTAAGAGTTCCTATCGCAGAAGACGGTCATAAAAAATGAACTGGTTTAGTCATAGCTGAAACCACATTTAATTTAATTTCGTCTCTCTGGGACACTCAGGTATATTCGGATGGTACTAAGCTCTTGCTGAAAGCTTGCATTCTACCAATGTTGTTCAATTAAAGCGGTGAAAGATTTCGAAATAAAATGTTAATATTTTGCTAGTTATTTCTTTCAAGTAAAATATTACCTTTATTTAATCTGGTAAGAACTACAGTATTTAAGAATGCAGCTATAATTACTCCTAAACGATTAATATTCACATATAAATGATTGAATGTTTCACTCGACCTCTGTCACGCGAAATTATTAATATTAATGTATGTGGTCGAATAGTTAATTGATAGGGTAACTTACGCTCGTCTGTCAAACTGATAGTGCGGTCTTCTCATTACAAGCATCCTCGGCAGGATGTGAATGAAGACTCTTTTAACCCAAGGGGCCATAGTGTGCGTCTGCGGTGATCGAAAGTGCACGTTCAGAACGACCACAGTGACGCATATACTGAAAAGTGTTGTTTGCGATAAACAAATAAGAAAAATACAAGTTGATCGAATATGTTTCAATAAAATGAAAACAAGACACAGTTAGAGAAATGAAAGACTCTCTAATTTTGTCTTTTATTAAAATTCCTAAAAATTATCCTTGTATCATTACCCAAACCATTTGTTATGGATATATTTCGCAATAACATGACAACAGAACCAATCTTAAAATTTATAGAGCGAGGCGAAATAGTTAGGGGATTAAAACTATTCAAAAATTGAACAGGAAAAAGTTTTACCTGAACTTCAAGATTACTATTATCTTTATAATATTAAATACAATCTAAAATTTAAAAAAAAGTTAAATCTATTAGTTAAAAATGCTAGGAATAAGCGAAACCAATCATCCATCGTCTCAATAAATAAATATGTAATTATTATAAAAGGTTGTTTTATTTTGTAATTAATATAATGCATTTTCACTAAGTATTAACAACGGACACTTTAAAAGTGGTAAGTATCACTTGTTTCAAAGTGTTTAATTTTGACGTGCACCCTCTAGCAAGATCACAATATCATTATAATGTATGTACATATGTACTTGTCAAGTCCTGTTCAAATCGTCAGCGAATTATGACTGAACGAAAAATATTGGATAAAAAAATCCATTATTGTCCGCGCAACCGAGTAGGACAAAACCCCATGAACGTCAACTACTCAATGACGCGACTGGCTAAACGGATTTTAAAATATTGCATTTAGTGCCTTTATGTTTACACAAAAGTATTTTTTTAGCCACATACCTGAAAGTATCCAATATCATAGTGAATAGCACAAATTTTCCCAAAAGCGGCACTACGAGTGAAGTCGGAGGGATGATCTCCGCAAGCAGCAAGAAGAACACGGTGAGAGACAGCAGAATAGAGATGGAGAGGCTCACCTGTTGACATAACCGCAAAATTAATATGTTGAATAATCAGAATAGGGCCGCCGACTCGATGAAAAGAAATTCCTTCTTATCGTTCGTAAAAGCTGTAGTAATCTATTACGTACTACGTTATGTTATTAAAAGGGAAACTCACATAGATTTCGTTCAAAATTAATTCTTAAATAATCATTACCAATAATAGCATATGAGATTTTTTGTAATGACAATTTTTTGTAAGATGTACTAAACATTTTTATCATAGGTAATTAAGTGTTATTCATTTATAAGTTGTATCATTATGTAGGTACTTATATTCCTCACTTTTAGGGTGTTGACTGACAATACTTGGTGGAAAGGCATTATATTAACAAAAACACAATATTCCTTTGTAATTTATTTCCACTTTATTTAAAAAGGTCAGGACCGGATTCGCTCATGGCGAGCATCGTCAACTGATTGTCAGCATATATTTTTTTCAATTGTTTGTCACAACTTGTTATGAGTCTCACCTTTTTTATTATTATTAATCCTGTAACATTTCATACTTCATCCATTGATAATGGTCACGATGAGTGATAACGGTCATTATCTCAATAAATAATATGAAATTAGTAAATAAAGTTTTTGTTATTCAATATATTGCCTTTCCACCAAGAATTGACAGTGAACACTCCAAAAATGAGCAATGTGCAAGTGGTCGTTGGAAGTTGAAATGCATATACATAGGTATCATTTTTGTGATTAACTAAGTAATTTATTTTAGTCAGCCGATGTTTTACAACTCTGATTTGACAGCCTTGTTTTGAGATTTCAAAACTACATGTAATGTAAAAATCTGATCATTATTCCTTATACAAATAATCTTATTAATCACGTATATAATGACATAAATCGATGAAAGAGTGTTTACATGCGGAATTAACTGCTTCGTTGAGTATTATTGAATAATATTATAAGCCTCCGTAAATTTGATCGGTATTTTCGTTTCATGTTACTTATAAAGTGTGAACGGTCCAATTTAAAAGTTGAAAATGAAACCAATGGCTTACGACACTTGGCAAAGAGCGCTTTTTCAATTAAGTACATTTACTTTTCTCTCCTCGTACTGAGCGCATATCTTTTCCATTTTTGGTACAAATGTCAAGATAATTTTTTTTTAACTGATAATTTTATTCTTTCAAATATTTTAACACAAAATTTACGTAAATTTGCTGGAAATCTAATGTTAAGAAAGTGCTCACGTATGAGTTTTTCCCGTAATGTAGTATTTTAATAAATTTCAAAAGAACTACACCTACATAGACACATATTGTAAATAACCATAAAAATGCAATCAATTTGGTTCTCAGCTAATAATCTCGCGAATAACGAAATAGCTATAAAAAATATAAGATTATTCTTTCAGAACATATTGCATTTCTTTTGATCGCCGTATTAAACTAAATCACTAAAATCGATTGATTTGTAATAATATAATACAAAATAAAAATGTAGCTACCTAGGTACTGGTTTCTCCACGTGCAAACGGTTCGAAAGGGTGAGTACGTAGGTAGGAATGGATGAAAGCACCTCATATGTAGATCCATGCAACTGGGAAAATGCTATGATATTTTTTCACGCAAAATGACAAAACCGCACTTTACCAATTGTTATGAATTTCAATCCTTATAAATAAGTGCAAATACAAGCAAGCATTATTTGTAATGTAAATAAAAATACGTCTAATTTCGTCGTCTCTCCAGTTTTCAGCTGTTTTCCAGTGAATACAGTGTCTTAATCTTTAGAAATCTTAACTAAAACAGAATAAGACTTTATTCTTTATTGAGGTTAAAATTGTAAAACTGATTTTTATTTTCAAATCACACGCGATATTGTTAAGTTTGTGTCACCTAATAACTAGCTTCTTTTAAGCAACGCAAAGAAATGGATTAGAACTGTAGACAGCATACTTTCTAAATATTTCCATTGTTTTTTTAACAAAACGAAAAACGATAAAAAAATATATCTCCGAAGAGATTGCGGCAGTCTCAAAAATACGTATTTCTTGTAAAATTTGAATCCTTCAGTTGTTATGCCCAAATCTTGGTCGGTTTATACGTAATATCCTATCAAACGTGATAAAAAGCCATCGAATTAACAGTAAAAGTAAAATTGCCCAACTGAGACGTCAATTTTTATTTTACTATTAAAAACGATCCTCACCATGCCCAACACTAAACAGATTGTACACACTTCTGGATTCAAGGTATTTCTTATCTCAACGCTTGTTGCCCGGAAGAAAGTATACCACAGGATGCAAAACTCTCTTATTATCTCAATGACGACTAGTTTCAACGGGTTGCGACTACACTGGAGTCTGTTTATCTTATCTATTGACTCTTACTGTGTTGCCAATGTGTCTCTTTATACATTCGCAAACAACTAGGTAATGTATAAATTATTGAGCATGTACTTACTTTTTCTCCGCTGTCTGATGGCAGATAGAAGACGAGCACGGTGAGAAACGATATCCCCATGCACGGTATGATGAGGTTAACAGTATAGAATAGCGTCTTCCTTCTCATCGTTATGTTAAACGTGATATCCAAATAAGGTTCGTCGCAGCACGTGTAATACTTTTCGTTTCTGCAACAATAGAGTTTTTTTAAAAATATTATCTCGGCAACTATTAAACAAAAAATAATCATAATTTGGGCTTTTCTTTAATCAATGGTACTGTCAAATTACAAATGTCAATCATAAAATGAATGATTCACTCACCGCACTGCCGGTACTTCCAAAATATCCCATTCTACGGAAGTGTAAAACTCGGAGAGATCGACGCCGATGTCGACGACGTTTGATCCTTTCACTTCATCTATATGCCTGAGATCAACCTATGAATTTTAAAAAAAATCAACACTTTCTGTCTCACAGATTTATTGTAGTTAATTTATTTGAAAATTCTGATTTTCATTCATGAAATTTTGACCAAATAATCGGATAAAAATTCCAGTATTGAAAATCGCTTATTTTGATAATATTAGTCCTTATACCGTAAAGTTTCTAACCATCGCTTACTTTACCAATCGGTTAACCTTCATTATTTTATGATAATTTTGTTTCATTTCATTATTATCTTAAAATCTAGGATGTATTTGCAAACTTTCGCTCTGTAACAGGAACATAAACAAAGCATAAAAAAGAGGCTATGATCAAACGGTTGCTAAAGTAATCAGAAACGAAATATGAAAATAAATATTTGAATACGATTATTGAAACAGCTGAATAATTTAATCCAACGCGAAAACATTTTCAATTGAAAATATTTTTTTGGTTTGTTTACAACATCAATTCAAACAAAATTAATCAAAAAAATAATTTATTGAATGAGAAAGAACATAGCAGTTAAAGCTTGTTCACACATCTCCCCTATTAAAAATACGTAACTAGCGTGTTTTTTTTTATATGGAGAAGGAAAATAAATATTTTACTATTAACCGAATACTTGAAAGCTTTCCAAACTATTTTTAAGATATTTAGTCCACAACGTGGTTGCGTATTCTTATCGTGACATTCTTCCTCCTATCCTCGATATCCTATTTGTATTCCTCGAAACACGTCTTATTTATAATATTCTTTAAGGATCTCGTCATTTAGAAACCATTTAAGGAGGGTGTTTCCAAACATTCGTTAACTACTCGCGTTCTACTCAAACATCCTTTTACAAAAAACAAAAACCGTAGGCTAACCCTAAACACTGGCATAGAAGTTAAAAATAAGACTTTTTTTTCATGCTTATATGTACAAAACAATTAATTACATACACATAAAATTCAATGCAAAAAAGTCATTTATGACTAGGTTTGGCCTTTTTTATCGCAATGCATATATAAACCCGGAATAATGGTTGAGATGTTCATATGTATTTCATCTTCTGCATCTAACATGTTTCTGTATTTAATCATTGTAGTTGCGTACAGCGAGAAATATCTTTTACAGGTATATGTTAATACGACGACAATTTTAAGCCTCGTTCAGCAATTTTAGGATATTCATTCATAATTTGAATAAAAAAATGCATAATATCAACATGAATCACTTTTCGGGTATTCACTTTCAATACTTGGTGGAAAAGCTTTATGTTAATAAAAAACATATTATTTCTTTGTACTTTATTTTCACTTTATTTTAAAAGGTCGGGACCGGTTTCGCTCGTGGCGAGCATTGTCAACTGATAAGAAACATAATTAAGAAGTACTTTATTATTTATACAAAAACAAATTGAAATGAAAAGGTGTAAACAACAATTGACATTGAAAAGATTTTACAAATTACAGTAGAAGTTATTCTACAATTACACATAATTAAAATGTTTTAGAAACATAAATATGGAGGAATCTTTCAAAGCTATTGCAGAATCCCGGGTATGGTTTAGAATTCTAGATGACAAGTCATATCTTTTGGAAACAGTACATAACTTGGCGTTTCCCACTGCTTCTAGCTTAAAACATTGCCGTGGCCTGGGTTTACACTTTACGCAACGACTAAAGAAATGTATTACCTAATTAATAATTATTATAGTTAAGCCACATAAAAACTCACCTGAAAACCGTCATAAGTCCACGATCCAAATTTCATAACACACGTCTGCTCGTCGAAAGGGAAGTATTCGACATCGATCTCGCAAGAGGACTTGTAGATTGCGGGTGGACGCCAGTCCACTCGACCTGTGAAGTTGAGCGTCGCTTTCGTCGCTAGCGTCACTTCGAAGTTTCCATCGGCACTGTAAATTATTTTTGTTCCTAACATCCAAAATACCGACAGTAACACTTTTATGCAATTCGAACCTTTTTATATTTTTATTTATAAATTGGATTTACATAAGAATATTTTTCAACCGAATAGTATTAAATATATAATCCAAGTGCATATACTAATGTAAATATAATATTAAAATTGATGAGTTTACTTTTCCCTTGCTCTATCGTAAAATTTGTATTTATAACATTGACATTTTTCGTAACTTTTAGCTCCTAAATGACAAAGTAATTCTAGATGTTCTCTCTGCTGTGTTATCCAAATTTTTTTTTACTTAATCGTGAAAATAAATAGGTGTGTAGAACAACTCTTAAAGGGGCAATTTCAGCAGAAAATATTAATTTCTTGATTTTACCAATACATACTGACTAAATCCCTTCGTCGTTATCGCAATTTTTGATTAATAATTGTTGTCTTTCGAACATATTTGAGAAAGATTGTGCATATTGATCGTTTCTCTACGAGCTGTCGGTCTTATTAATATCAACTATAAACACATTTTACTTTAAATTGCTTATCACTATCGTATCTGACGTTTTTACACACTAAGTTAAAAATTTAGTTTATTAGATTGGTTTTTTCTCTGTAGAAATTATTCAATATAGTTAATGGCTGCTTTCACATCACGTGATCCATTACGCAAAAATCTACATATTCTGTTGATTTCGTGTTAAAACATACTGCTTTTTGTTACTTTAATTAAATACCTTGTAAATATTTTGAAATATTAAACGAGTGGTATTCATAAATTCACTTGAAATGTATCTTTGAATAAAATTTAAGAATCTGGTTTCATTAACAACGAACAATTAAAAAATTCAATTTAAGCTTTTTCCCATATTGATTGATAAATACTTTAATCATCGTCGGTGCGTATAAAATCATTAGTAAACAGTAATCAGTCTTTAAAAGATTGTTGTTGAGCTTATTTTAACTGCAAGAAGGAAACATTATTTCCTCCGCTTTTTCATTTGTTTCAGCGAATATCTAAGATAACGCATTATTGTTCACGCTTAAGATGTACACTGTCGATTCTCGTTGGAACGGCATTGTACTTTGAAAAATCTTATTTGTTCTTAAAATAATTATTTCTTAGCCCTTAAATTATAAATAGCTAAACTTACTAACTCCCTAAGATTTTTCGTTAGCTCATTTCAGTTGAAATATACATATATATATATGGAGATATATTATATGTTTGGAATATTTTCACTTCATTTATTTTAATTTCGCATAATTACTTTAAAAAAACTAATCGACCGAATTGATTTCATGTTGTAGTAAAATATGGAGCTATATTTCAAAGCAATGGGAAACTTATATAGATTGAGATCTGCGTTTAATGTTTGAGAAGCAAACTTTTTTTCGGACAAAGAAGAATTCGCGAAAAGATTTTTTTCCGTTCCAGACTTTTTAATGAAGACTGTTAAAATTAATTCACTTCATAAATTATATCATTCCACATTTCTTATAAAACTTTTCCCCGACGATTCATTGATTTTTTTTAGAGTCTCACAAAGACAAAACATAGCCATCATATCAATAACATAATCAACATTAATAAATTTAATATTTAAATAGATTACCTGCAAACTACTGAGCAATACAAAAATGATATTACATGAGAAGTTATCAAAAACGTTTTAATGCTAGCAGATAAATTGTGGAAAACTACTCCAATAATGTCGACGAAAAGAGAACATGGTGAAAAACTATAAACAATAAAACCAATGTTTCATTTTATTTAGGGTGATTCCAATGAAACCTGATGATATTGACTGCACAGTGACCGCTTCGACTGTCGAAGGCAGGCTATTGCGCTCACCCCTTTTATCAACTTGAGACAAAAACGGCGATGGTCACAAGTCACAACGACAGTCCGAGAAGCGGGAGAAAACTTACTTATTGTAAAGCACGATGTCCGGCCGCCATATGTGGTCTGAAGGTACGTGCAACATCTCCACTCCGCCGTATTCCTTCGGATCCCACTTCAGCTTGTAATCGAACCAACTCTGCAAATCAATATTTGCAAATTGTTATCGTTCAACGGACTCTACATTATCTCTATAAAGCAACCATACTCAACCTGCGGCCCATTCTGTTTATTTGTGAGACCCAAAACAGTCATAGTCACCAGATGCTTTTTCAAACATCTGATATTGTTAGTAAAAAAATACGTAAGCGAATGAGTTATTTTGATACATTTGTATTTTTTTGTACTTACAGTTTTTTACTTATAGTATTTGGTATATTTACGTATTACTATTAAAATACTACGGCCCACGTAATGTAGCAAATACCAGCATGTGGCTTAGGCGAAAAAGAGACTGAGTATCGCTGCTATAGAGTAAAGCTAATTTTATAGACAAATATTTCCCACCTAGAATAAAAATCCTTTAAAATATGCAATCGTTGCCTTTGGCAGAAATAACATTAGAGCAGTGTTTCTAAACCATTCGAAAGAAACGCCCCCTTAAGCAGAAATAAATTATCTACCGCTCCCCAAAATGCCATTTATTGCCATGTAACTCAACATTTTAATAATAGCGCCTCCCAAATTCTGAAAAATTAAAAACACCCCCTCAGACTTTTAAGCGCCCATCGGGGGGGTGGTACCGCCCCCGTTAAGAACCGCTGCGTTATAGTATTCAAATACTATTCAATTTAAAGTAATAATAATGTTTTATCAAATAACTATGTTTAAATTTCGAGTATTACAACGTGTTTCAGTTTATACCAGAGGTCGCCAAACTCTTGAACTAAACAGTCTAATGAAAGAAACACAATGTTTAAGTTTCCTTCAAAGGTCATTAACAAAACATAGCAACTATTCAAAATACAAAGTGTAAATGTAGAATATTGAGTGACAAATTAATAAAATTATTGTAATTAACTTTGCGTTGTAAATATATATATTTTTGCGTAAACCGGAGAAAACAGAACATGATAAAACAAGTAAAAATGAGAAATATGTATTTTTGTTGTGTCTATTTATTATTTAAACACGAAAGAAATACATTTTTTGTTATAAATATGTATAATTGTATGTTGCCCATTTTTAATCACAATTCATCTACTCGATTTTGATAATCCTGTACGACTATTGCCACTTGGGCTTTTTCCTTTCGAAAGGGTTCCAAGATAACGACGATTTCTAAACACCGATCCAAGATCTTTTTTGTTTGGATGCAAATAATTCAATAAATTGTAATTAAAATATAATTAGTAAGTTGTTGACTGCGGATATTTGAATATTGTAAAGTTTAAAAAAAACAGATTTATAACATAATGAACACGTAGTGTTAAAATATATTATATATTTTTTTATTTGTTAAATAGATACTAGAAAAATATTATTTTTCAGTTGTTCTGTTTTTACATGCTTAGGTTTAGTCTTGCTCTGTTTAATATGTTTTATTTTTTCATGTCCTGTTTATTCTTGTTTTTATTTAAATCGTGATTTGTTTTTTCATATTGTGTTTAATCATGTTCTGTATAGACATGTAACCTTATTTTACAGGTCTCGATGAAATGGCGGTCGTGTGAAAAATCGTATAGAAGCCCTATGAATAAATAGTTAATGATTAACAAAAAAAATGGTTGTTTATTTTTTTAAGTATTAAAAAGACGTTAATCAATTAACACCACTCTATCGCATATAAAAAAAAAATATTCATATATTTTATAATAAAACGTACTATCATCATCTGTCAATCATGTGTTGAGTATGACTTATCTGCTAGAGAAAGCTTTCAGTTTTTTACTCGAGAAGCGGCTCTAAACATTTTATATATATTATATCATCGCTGAATCGTCACAGAGTCGACTCGAATACAGATTTACTCTTGCGACGTGGTTATTGCAAGGACGATACGTCAACGGTAAATTGCCATCGCATACGCGAGGGAAAGATAATAATGCCTCACCCTCCGTGTCAGTATCTGTAAACCACCTACCGTTGCAGATAAGGGCGTGTGTTTTTTTAGAATGCTGTTGGAGTCGTAAAGTTTATCTCAAAGCGACATGTAACCAGCATCAAAATGTGTGAGCTTCGTTTTTAAATGATTTCCGCATGCATGCAAAAACACAACTTCAGGTCAGAACTCAGAACATGATTATGTTTGATATATATTTTTGGAGACCAATTTTCGTAAATAATGAAACATGTTGACCCTTAAAAAACTATCTAACGATAATAGCTTGCTATGCAGCGATCCAAACTAGAATAGGGGCTAGAATAGTAAAAATCATTTTATCGTCATCAATATCAAAAACATTACTTGTAAGGGCGTACCAAATATACGGATATTTTAATATGTAATCATTTTTATAAACTCTGGCTTGGCCAAAAACATTGGATTAACTTAACCTAATATATAGGTAGACCTAATAATAATATTCACCTGCTCGACCCACAAGTTGGTGGTCATGATCTGGTTCTTTAGATTCTGAAAAAAAAATGTTTGTGCTTAGTCATAAATATAAACATTTTACAAATCAATTCGATTGGACACATAGAAAATATTTTTTTTATATTTAGATTTACGACGTATAAGTCGTGACTTTTCTTTTTTCTTAGAATGGAATTCTTTTCATATTTCTCTTACCAATTATATGTTACATCTCTGTTTGTTTTACATGTAAAATGCTCGTGATGAGCGAAATGTCTTGACCGTGTAAAATAAGAGTGTTTTACCCTTTAAGAGTAAGTTTTATTACAATTTGATCGAACGCAAAGTGAGTATTCAAAATTCTTTTAAACGACTTTTCAATAAGATTTTTTGTTGCAATTTGCTACATACTGACTTAATAATTCTTCATTTTTATTTACAAAACTTAACATGCCGCGCTCACAATTAAATAATTCATTCATATTTGTATTCTATTTAACAACAAAAAAAAAACAAAATGTTGTATTATATATACATATAAACGAAGATCAATACATTGTCTGAACCATCAGCGACATTAATAAAAAAACCACCTATTCCACGAAGCAGCAAGAATTAAAAAGCTTTTGGGAAAGTAAATCAGTCGCAAGCGAATTGTCAAAAACGGATGGTTTTTAAGTCAAGCATTGGAAACACTGGATGTTATCGCGCCTGCCTACCCATTCGAACGTCAACATATGTAAAGCTGCGCAGTCAACGCAGAAATCCAATTCAACTCGAATTTTTTTTTTCTCCAGCTGACCTGAAAATGACTACTGAATTTTGTAAATACTCGAAATATGTTCTTCACACTCACATAAAAATGAAATCTATTGATTTCTAGGATTGGAAGGGGATGAACAGTCTTCATTTGGAAACCATCTGTTTCAAAATAAACACACTTTCGATATTGGTAGAAATTTTAAAGTTCTACATTTAAATAACAAATCTGTCAAACTAGACAAACAGGAAATCCTAGAAATCAATAGATTCAAATTTTTACCTGATTCAGATCTTTTGAACGATCAATTAATATTTGCTAGTTCCCCGTTACTTTATCCATTGCATTAGCCCTTGTTAACTATTCTTTTATATAATTTAAATATATATATATATATATATATATATATCTTTGTTAGAATTGATATGGTCTTTGAAAAATTTCTTTTTCAGAATCTTCCTGGCTGTCGATTTTGTTTAAGTATGTACACTTACCAACTACTTGGAAGCGGGGAAATTTTCTTAACTATCATTAAGCCTATTCACTATATTATTGTCATTATTAATGTCATTATTTTCATTGTATCACTTTGTCAAAGAATTCCCAAATTTTAATTATGTTTGTAATTACTTTCAATTCCCATTCTAAATTTATTAATCTGAGATGACTTTTTAATTATATGTTAGATGTGTTAAACATTTTAATTTTGTGCTATTTTAGAATCACTTTTAATGTAATTGGTATTTTCTTTTCAATGCCAATTGTTGTTTATAACTGTTCATTTTTGTATAAATAGCACTGTTAAATTATATTTCTTATCAGTTGACGATGCTCGTAATGAGCGAAACCGGTCCTGACATATTAAATAAAGTGGAATGAAGTACAAAGGAATATTGTGTTTTTACTAATTTAACAATTTTTGCTTAAAATATTTTTTGACCATAATGCTCATTTACACCTTACGATTAAGCTGTCGTCTCTTCTGCCAACCACTCGACCGAGTAAGCTTTTACATAAACATGAAAGGTTTCTTAGCGAGTCTGTTCATATTTACATGCATTTCGTTCAACCCAACATGAATAGTCTTCTTAAAAAAATGAAAAAATCAAGGAATATGGATATTGAATTATCTTTACGGTGACAGATCTACTGGGAGATGAAGATCCGAATGAAGCGAAACAAGAATACGAATATAGCAAACAGACTTGGCTAGTTTCTTAATTTGCTGAATGTGTGTTAAACATATCACTAATTCATTGCGTTCATATTTTATACGTACGGGGCTTAATGTATTTGATTATGTTCATATACCGGTGACTTCAAATTTCAAAAACACAAATGCATTTTATATTCATGTATGAAAACGGTTGTTTTTATATAGTCCCACTTCGTTGCCATTACACTAAAAAAAAATTAAAAAATGCTTTGGAATCATAGTGTTCTTAATGAATCCTCCATTTGACACTTAGATACTCGTTGAACGACTGATCAAGCACGTTGAGTACACGAATGAATATAGTGCTACAGGTGGCGGAGGTATCCACTCGAGCCAGGAAATATAAACGGTTTTTATTCACTTGCTCGTTCATTTCACTAATCGGGTTACCAGGCCAAGTACTTTAGGTTGTTTAATAATCGACCAACATCACTCTCTCGGCAGCGCACTCGTCGTGTGAAAACGAAGTCAGTTCAAGTTCATCCGTGCGCTTGAACGCCTGAAGATGCCGAAAGGCGAAACCCGGGTCGTTAGTGACAAAATCTTTGGGAGTGTACATAATTTGAATGATTCAAATTTAGTGTGAAAATGAGTTATCAGTTTCTGCACTATCATAAAGTGAACCATAGCATGGATGAACCATGGAAAGATTTTTTTTTAGTTTAATTAGGAAAATACACTGGCATCCACAGCTTACAGCCAAAGCGTAAGATATTTTATTTTTTTAAAGTCATCGAAGATGATCACTCAAGATGACTTCGAGATGAAAAGACATCAGAAACAACCATGTTTCAAAATGTAAATTAAAAATGCGTTCCCGGAGCTTGATCCTAGACTCACCTGATCACTAGAGTAAAACTCTTACCAGTAGACTACAGTGACTGAAGTTAGCCGAGTAATAAAACGGTCCGATGCCACGAAATAGATAGCCGAATGGAAGTCTCATTTGAGTCGATTAAGTCGAGATGAAGTGTCATCGAGCAGAAATTCACATAAAAATCGACAAAATATGTGATGCTTTTCATGTTTTCAAATATGTAGTCATAATATTTGAGTATCATACCTGTCACACAGTATTTTTGAACAATCACCCAACGACCATTGATGACATCATTCACAAGTGACTGTCGAGGGCGAGGACGCTGTCGCTGACCTCGTCTCTCGAGTGGAATTAAAGGAGTGAGTGCATGATTTGTGGAGTATTACGACATCCGGGATAAATTTAAATATAATAATATTTCAATGAGTGTTTAAGTGAAACCTTGCCAGAAGATGATAGTATGCAAAATCAAATCAAATTTAGTACCTAAATCGTTTCAAATAAATATTTTTTCAATTTGATACAAAGAATTTAGGAATGGGGAAAGATTAACAATATTAGTAAAAAGTTTTCACTCGGTTAAGGAAAAATCGCTTATAAGCTTTATCGATTGCCCCCAAAGCCCGATATGGGGCGTCGAATGTTGTGTATTGGGTCATTTGCTTCAATACGTTAAGCAGTGCATCACAGTATGTTTCGCTGCATAGCAGTACAGCACTCAGTTGCGACGGAATCATTTGAAAGGTCGTAGGTTTTATTTAATACTAGTATTACTCTTAGTCCGTGGTCGAGTGGTCAACGTCGTTGGTTTCAGTTATATCAATCCGGGCAGTCTCATAAGTTGATTTTTCAATCGATTTACTGATTTCTGTTCAAAGGCATGAATGTCTACGATGTCTAAAATTCCCTCCTACCCACATCTAGCAAGAACAAATAGCTAATCATGCCCGCTTCTAAAGCGGAGAAAATGAACTCATAACAGTGTTTATGACAATCGATGTTTTTTAAGAGAAATGCTTGTTACTCAGTTGTTCAGCATCTATTTTTAGAAGACAGTGGAGATAGAAAGATAAAACAAGGACAGAACTAGTTAAGTAATCGCTATACTACGTTTTTTTTTTGATCAGATAGTGGTAGGGAGAGAAAGTTTTAGGCATCATAGACGTCGATGCTTTCGAACACAAATCGATTGAAAATATGTCCGTTCTGTGGTTCGAGCCTGCGAGCTCTACAATGAAAGCCAGCGACGTTGACCAGTCGACCGTTCGCCTCGTGATTCAATTTTGTCATAAGAGTCAACCTGAGAGTAGAAGCCTTATAACTTGCTTCGGTGGAACAGCCGCGTGGTTCACGTGTATATTCTTTTGGACATTTTCCAAGCCGTTTGAAGTCAATTTCTGATTGAAAACTTTTTTAATTTTGACGTGGCGTTGACCGTATAAAACAAGCTTGTAATAAAACGGAAGCGCGGTCGTAAATAATAATTTTGATGAAAAATTAATCAGAAAGAAACTTTCTCGAAAATATGCGGGGATCGGGATGGGAGCGAGCGAACAACGAAGTAGGACGGGGCCTTGAGCTGGCTGCAAAGTGGGTCAGTGTGACCGCGCCACGCCACGCCACACCACGCCAAACGCCGCACATGCATATCCACTCGCTCTCTTACCGCTCGACGCATATTCCCTTCGGGGTATTAAAAAGTATGTAGGTATGTGGTGCTCAGAGTGAAACTAGCACTAGCATTTCGCTTTTATAATTTCACCGAAACGTAAAAGGGAACCTGGTTCTAGTGAACGGGTTACAACCATTTCTCAAAAAATATTTACTCTGCACAGCATTCATAGACAGGATTTAAAGGGAGCAAAATGCCTGTCACAACACGTTACACAATCAAATAAAGTTATCAATTTATTTTATTAAGACTTAAATTGTCTCCACCCATTCCATGTATGTATATATATGTATAATCCATGTCCGCTCCCAATGTGGAGCATATGGCCTCCTAATGGAAGTATCTCAACAGAAGTTTTTCTACAAGAACTGTTTTTTACTCAGTCGCTCAACCTCACTTTTTTCAAAGTGAGTAGTAGGGAAAGGACCCCGTGAAAAACCTGCGGACCCCAGGATGGGAAGCACTGATGTAGACGATAAGTGCAACAGGAATAATTTTATTAGTACAGAAAGTTAAAAAATATCAATTATTTGACCATTTTTTAAAAAAATATATTAATCTTTTTACCACAGTTGCATGATTGAAATTAATTTAATTTAAGATTATTTTCCAATATCAAAATTACATCAAAATATTTTTTTTATGTCATAAATAAATAGTCAGCACTAAAAAAAATAATAGTAGACATATTATATTAAACATTCCGTGGTTTAAATCAGGGCTTCGAGCCGGAACGGAACCGAAAACCGTTATTTTTGCCGGAACGAAAACCGTAACTGAATCGAAAAAAATATCGGTTTTTTTTCGGTTCACGCTAGTATTTTGGGCAAATCGGTAAATCACTATAGGGTTTTGTGATTTTCAAATTCCTCGGTGAGCTAAAAAAAAAAAACGTGTCACGAAGAATTTTGGGCAAATTGGTAAATCACCATAGGGTTTGAGATTTTCAAATTCCTCGGTGAGCTAAAAAAAAAAGCTTTTGGATTCGAGCTGAACCGAAAACCGTTAAAACCGACAAAAACCCAAACGAAAAAATAGCGGTTCGAAACCCTGGTTTATATAAATAACTGTATATTTTATTTAACTTTGTATTTTATAAATTGATCTTGAACATTTACAAAGCCGAAAAGTAGCTCGCACGTCAACATTGACCCTAGTCTAGTTTACACGTGTTAAGCTTTGTTTGAAAACACTATGTTTTTCATACATATATTAAGTTCTTACTGATTTAATTACTATAAGAAATAACACACCATTATAATCAAGATATTGACTTTGTTAATTCTTGAAATCGCCGAATGAAATAAGTGACATAGATTTCAGTATCTTTATTAGTGTAACGAATCGCTCTTTTCGCCGAGGAATTTCAAATCCACAGTTTGCCAATTTCGCGTCGATTTTAGGGATTTCCTAAAAAATTCTCTATATCATAATCCCGGGATCGCGACCATGTCAATCCCGGGATTACGGGATCTCGAATCCCGGTATTGGATTCCCTACTTCCCATATTGCATAACATTATAATATTTTTTATTATATTATATTATCACACGTATGGTTGTTTCTGCGAGTCCTATTGCATTTCTTGTTATTATGTAACACTATCTGAATCGGAAATAATTACTATGACGAGACACGGGGCTTTAGCTGACAGCATGAATGTGTATGAAGTATGTTAATTGACTTGGGTGGAACTCGCCAAAATTTTAATTAATATCAACTGCGCTGAACTCGGAGATAAATACAATTGATGAGTATAACACCGAATAACGAAAGCAATTTTTATATTTGAATTGTTCTTATCGTCGGTGTTCAGCCAAAAAGCTTTAAGTCAAAAAATGGGTGTTTTGAGTTATGAATGCAGAACGATAGATTAAAACATTTTCTATCATATGAAAAA
>CM062830.1:70632-90844 GCA_031772345.1 Himalopsyche anomala
AAACAGTTCTTGTAGAAAAACTTCTGATGAGATACTTCCATTAGGAGGCCATATGCTCCACATTGGAGCGACATGGATTATACATATATATACATACATGGAATGGGTGGAGACAATTTAAGTCTTAATAAAATAAATTGATAACTTTATTTGATTGTGTAACGTGTTGTGACAGGCATGTTTGCTCCCTTTAAATCCTGTCTATGAATGCTGTGCAGAGTAAATATTTTTTGAGAAATGGTGTAACCCGTTCACTAGAACCAGGTTCCTCTTTTTAACGTTTCGGTGAAATTATAAAAGCGAAATGCTAGTGCTAGTTTCACTCTGAGCACCACATACCTACATACTTTTTAATACCCCGAAGGGAATATGCGTCGAGCGGTAAGAGAGCAAGTGGATATGCATGTGCGGCGTTTGGCGTGGTGTGGCGTGGCGTGGCGCGGTCACACTGACCCACTTTGCAGCCAGCTCAAGGCCCCGTCCTACTTCGTTGTTCGCTCGCTCCCATCCCGATCCCCGCATATTTTCGAGACAGTTTCTTTCTGATTAATTTTTCATCAAAATTATTATTTACGACCGCGCTTCCGTTTTATTACAAGCTTGTTTTATACGGTCAACGCCACATCAAAATTAAAAAAGTTTTCAATCAGAAATTGACTTCAAACGGCTTGGAAAATGTCCAAAAGAATATACACGTGAACCACGCGGCTGTTCCACCGAAGCAAGTTATAAGGCTTCTACTCTCAGGTTGACTCTTATGACAAAATTGAATCACGAGGCGAACGGTCGACTGGTCAACGTCGCTGGCTTTCATTGTAGAGCTCGCAGGCTCGAACCACAGAACGGACATATTTTCAATCGATTTGTGTTCGAAAGCATCGACGTCTATGATGCCTAAAACTTTCTCTCCCTACCACTATCTGATCAAAAAAAAAACGTAGTATAGCGATTACTTAACTAGTTCTGTCCTTGTTTTATCTTTCTATCTCCACTGTCTTCTAAAAATAGATGCTGAACAACTGAGTAACAAGCATTTCTCTTAAAAAACATCGATTGTCATAAACACTGTTATGAGTTCATTTTCTCCGCTTTAGAAGCGGGCATGATTAGCTATTTGTTCTTGCTAGATGTGGGTAGGAGGGAATTTTAGACATCGTAGACATTCATGCCTTTGAACAGAAATCAGTAAATCGATTGAAAAATCAACTTATGAGACTGCCCGGATTGATATAACTGAAACCAACGACGTTGACCACTCGACCACGGACTAAGAAAACAGTAATACTAGTATTAAATAAAACCTACGACCTTTCAAATGATTCCGTCGCAACTGAGTGCTGTACTGCTATGCAGCGAAACATACTGTGATGCACTGCTTAACGTATTGAAGCAAATGATCCAATACACAACATTCGACGCCCCATATCGGGCTTTGGGGGCAATCGATAAAGCTTATAAGCGATTTTTCCTTAACCGAGTGAAAACTTTTTACTAATATTGTTAATCTTTCCCCATTCCTAAATTCTTTGTATCAAATTGAAAAAATATTTATTTGAAACGATTTAGGTACTAAATTTGATTTGATTTTGCATACTATCATCTTCTGGCAAGGTTTCACTTAAACACTCATTGAAATATTATTATATTTAAATTTATCCCGGATGTCGTAATACTCCACAAATCATGCACTCACTCCTTTAATTCCACTCGAGAGACGAGGTCAGCGACAGCGTCCTCGCCCTCGACAGTCACTTGTGAATGATGTCATCAATGGTCGTTGGGTGATTGTTCAAAAATACTGTGTGACAGGTATGATACTCAAATATTATGACTACATATTTGAAAACATGAAAAGCATCACATATTTTGTCGATTTTTATGTGAATTTCTGCTCGATGACACTTCATCTCGACTTAATCGACTCAAATGAGACTTCCATTCGGCTATCTATTTCGTGGCATCGGACCGTTTTATTACTCGGCTAACTTCAGTCACTGTAGTCTACTGGTAAGAGTTTTACTCTAGTGATCAGGTGAGTCTAGGATCAAGCTCCGGGAACGCATTTTTAATTTACATTTTGAAACATGGTTGTTTCTGATGTCTTTTCATCTCGAAGTCATCTTGAGTGATCATCTTCGATGACTTTAAAAAAATAAAATATCTTACGCTTTGGCTGTAAGCTGTGGATGCCAGTGTATTTTCTTAATTAAACTAAAAAAAAATCTTTCCATGGTTCATCCATGCTATGGTTCACTTTATGATAGTGCAGAAACTGATAACTCATTTTCACACTAAATTTGAATCATTCAAATTATGTACACTCCCAAAGATTTTGTCACTAACGACCCGGGTTTCGCCTTTCGGCATCTTCAGGCGTTCAAGCGCACGGATGAACTTGAACTGACTTCGTTTTCACACGACGAGTGCGCTGCCGAGAGAGTGATGTTGGTCGATTATTAAACAACCTAAAGTACTTGGCCTGGTAACCCGATTAGTGAAATGAACGAGCAAGTGAATAAAAACCGTTTATATTTCCTGGCTCGAGTGGATACCTCCGCCACCTGTAGCACTATATTCATTCGTGTACTCAACGTGCTTGATCAGTCGTTCAACGAGTATTTAAGTGTCAAATGGAGGATTCATTAAAGAACACTATGATTCCAAAGCATTTTTTTTTTTTTTTAGTGTAATGGCAACGAAGTGGGACTATATAAAAACAACCGTTTTCATACATGAATATAAAATGCATTTGTGTTTTTGAAATTTGAAGTCACCGGTATATGAACATAATCAAATACATTAAGCCCCGTACGTATAACATATGAACGCAATGAATTAGTGATATGTTTAACACACATTCAGCAAATTAAGAAACTAGCCAAGTCTGTTTGCTATATTCGTATTCTTGTTTCGCTTCATTCGGATCTTCATCTCCCAGTAGATCTGTCACCGTAAAGATAATTCAATATCCATATTCCTTGATTTTTTCATTTTTTTAAGAAGACTATTCATGTTGGGTTGAACGAAATGCATGTAAATATGAACAGACTCGCTAAGAAACCTTTCATGTTTATGTAAAAGCTTACTCTGTCGAGTGGTTGGCAGAAGAGACGACAGCTTAATCGTAAGGTGTAAATGAGCATTATGGTCAAAAAATATTTTAAGCAAAAATTGTTAAATTAGTAAAAACACAATATTCCTTTGTACTTCATTCCACTTTATTTAATATGTCAAGACCGGTTTCGCTCATTACGAGCATCGTCAACTGATAAGAAATATAATTTAACAATGCTATTTATACAAAAATGAACAGTTATAAACAACAATTGGCATTGAAAAGAAATTACCAATTACATTAAAAGTGATTCTAAAATAGCACAAAATTAAAATGTTTAACACATCTAACATATAATTAAAAAGTCATCTCAGATTAGAAAAGTAATTACAAACATAATTAAAATTTGGGATTTTTTTTGACAAAGTGATACAATGAAAATAATGACATTAATAGAGTGAATAGGCTTAATGATAGTTTCCTGTTTTTCCCCGCTTCCAAGTAGTTGGTGAGTGTACATACTTAAACAAAATCGACAGCCAGGAAGATTCTGAAAAAGAAATTTTTCAAAGACCATATCAATTCTACCAAAGAAATATATATATATTTAAAAAATTATATAAAAGAATAGTTAACAAGGGCTAATGCAATGGATAAAGTAACGGGGAACTAGCAAATATTATTTGATCGTTCAAAAGATCTGAATCAGGTAAAAATTTGAATCTATTGATTTCTAGGATTTCCTGTTTGTCTAGTTTGACAGATTTGTTATTTAAATGTAGAACTTTAAAATTTCTACCAATATCGAAAGTGTGTTTATTTTGAAACAGATGGTTTCCAAATGAAGACTGTTCATCCCCTTCCAATCCTAGAAATCAATAGATTTCATTTTTATGTGAGTGTGAAGAACATATTTCGAGTATTTACAAAATTCAGTAGTCATTTTCAGGTCAGCTGGAGAAAAAAAAAATTCGAGTTGAATTGGATTTCTGCGTTGACTGCGCAGCTTTACATATGTTGACGTTCGAATGGGTAGGCAGGCGCGATAACATCCAGTGTTTCCAATGCTTGACTTAAAACCATCCGTTTTTGACAATTCGCTTGCGACTGATTTACTTTCCCAAAAGCTTTTTAATTCTTGCTGCTTCGTGGAATAGGTGGTTTTTTTATTAATGTCGCTGATGGTTCAGACAATGTATTGATCTTCGTTTATATGTATATATAATACAACATTTTGTTTTTTTTTTTGTTGTTAAATAGAATACAAATATGAATGAATTATTTAATTGTGAGCGCGGCATGTTAAGTTTTGTAAATAAAAATGAAGAATTATTAAGTCAGTATGTAGCAAATTGCAACAAAAAATCTTATTGAAAAGTCGTTTAAAAGAATTTTGAATACTCACTTTGCGTTCGATCAAATTGTAATAAAACTTACTCTTAAAGGGTAAAACACTCGTTATTTTACACGGTCAAGACATTTCGCTCATCACGAGCATTTTACATGTAAAACAAACAGAGATGTAACATATAATTGGTAAGAGAAATATGAAAAGAATTCCATTCTAAGAAAAAAGAAAAGTCACGACTTATACGTCGTAAATCGAAATATAAAAAAAATATTTTCTATGTGTCCAATCGAATTGATTTGTAAAATGTTTATATTTATGACTAAGCACAAACATTTTTTTTTCAGAATCTAAAGAACCAGATCATGACCACCAACTTGTGGGTCGAGCAGGTGAATATTATTATTAGGTCTACTTATATATTAGGTTAAGTTAATCCAATGTTTTTGGCCAAGCCAGAGTTTATAAAAATGATTACATATTAAAATATCCGTATATTTGGTACGCCCTTACAAGTAATGTTTTTGATATTGATGACGATAAAATGATTTTTACTATTCTAGCCCCTATTCTAGTTTGGATCGCTGCATAGCAAGCTATTATCGTTAGATAGTTTTTTAAGGGTCAACATGTTTCATTATTTACGAAAATTGGTCTCCAAAAATATATATCAAACATAATCATGTTCTGAGTTCTGACCTGAAGTTGTGTTTTTGCATGCATGCGGAAATCATTAAAAAACGAAGCTCACACATTTTGATGCTGGTTACATGTCGCTTTGAGATAAACTTTACGACTCCAACAGCATTCTAAAAAAACACACGCCCTTATCTGCAACGGTAGGTGGTTTACAGATACTGACACGGAGGGTGAGGCATTATTATCTTTCCCTCGCGTATGCGATGGCAATTTACCGTTGACGTATCGTCCTTGCAATAACCACGTCGCAAGAGTAAATCTGTATTCGAGTCGACTCTGTGACGATTCAGCGATGATATAATATATATAAAATGTTTAGAACCGCTTCTCGAGTAAAAAACTGAAAGCTTTCTCTAGCAGATAAGTCATACTCAACACATGATTGACAGATGATGATAGTACGTTTTATTATAAAATATATGAATATTTTTTTTTTATATGCGATAGAGTGGTGTTAATTGATTAACGTCTTTTTAATACTTAAAAGAATAAACAACCATTTTTTTGTTAGTCATTAACTATTTATTCATAGGGCTTCTATACGATTTTTCACACGACCGCCATTTCATCGAGACCTGTAAAATAAGGTTACATGTCTATACAGAACATGATTAAACACAATATGAAAAAACAAATCACGATTTAAATAAAAACAAGAATAAACAGGACATGACAAAATAAAACATATTAAACAGAGCAAGACTAAACCTAAGCATATAAAAACAGAACAACTGAAAAATAATATTTTTCTAGTATCTATTTAACAAATAAAAAAATATATAATATATTTAAACACTACATGTTCATTATGTTATAAATCTGTTTTTTTTTAACTTTACAATATTCAAATATCCGCAGTCAACAACTTACTAATTATATTTTAATTACAATTTATTGAATTATTTGCATCCAAACAAAAAAGATCTTGGATCGGTGTTTAGAAATCGTCGTTATCTTGGAACCCTTTCGAAAGGAAAAAGCCCAAGTGGCAATAGTCGTACAGGATTATCAAAATCGAGTAGATGAATTGTGATTAAAAATGGGCAACATACAATTATACATATTTATAACAAAAAAATTATTTCTTTCGTGTTTAAATAATAAATAGACACAACAAAAATACATATTTCTCATTTTTACTTGTTTTATCATGTTCTGTTTTCTCCGGTTTACGCAAAAATATATATATTTACAACGCAAAGTTAATTACAATAATTTTATTAATTTGTCACTCAATATTCTACATTTACACTTTGTATTTTGAATAGTTGCTATGTTTTGTTAATGACCTTTGAAGGAAACTAAAACATTGTGTTTCTTTCATTAGACTGTTTAGTTCAAGAGTTTGGCGACCTCTGGTATAAACTGAAACACGTTGTAATACTCGAAATTTAAACATAGTTATTTGATAAAACATTATTATTACTTTAAATTGAATAGTATTTGAATACTATAACGCAGCGGTTCTTAACGGGGGCGGTACCACCCCCCCGATGGGCGCTTAAAAGTCTGAGGGGGTGTTTTTAATTTTTCAGAATTTGGGAGGCGCTATTATTAAAATGTTGAGTTACATGGCAATAAATGGCATTTTGGGGGGCGGTAGATAATTTGTTTCTGCTTAAGGGGGCGTTTCTTTCGAATGGTTTAGAAATACTGCTCTAATGTTATTTCTGCCAAAGGCAACGATTGCATAGTTTAAAGGATTTTTATTCTAGGTGGGAAATATTTGTCTATAAAATTAGCTTTACTCTATAGCAGCGATACTCAGTCTCTTTTTCGCCTAAGCCACATGCTGGTATTTGCTACATTACGTGGGCCGTAGTATTTTAATAGTAATACGTAAATATACCAAATACTATAAGTAAAAAACTGTAAGTACAAAAAAATACAAATGTATCAAAATAACTCATTCGCTTACGTATTTTTTTACTAACAATATCAGATGTTTGAAAAAGCATCTGGTGACTATGACTGTTTTGGGTCTCACAAATAAACAGAATGGGCCGCAGGTTGAGTATGGTTGCTTTATAGAGATAATGTAGAGTCCGTTGAACGATAACAATTTGCAAATATTGATTTGCAGAGTTGGTTCGATTACAAGCTGAAGTGGGATCCGAAGGAATACGGCGGAGTGGAGATGTTGCACGTACCTTCAGACCACATATGGCGGCCGGACATCGTGCTTTACAATAAGTAAGTTTTCTCCCGCTTCTCGGACCGTCGTTGTGACTTGTGACCATCGCCGTTTTTGTCTCAAGTTGATAAAAGGGGTGAGCGCAATAGCCTGCCTTCGACAGTCGAAGCGGTCACTGTGCAGTCAATATCATCAGGTTTCATTGGAATCACCCTAAATAAAATGAAACATTGGTTTTATTGTTTATAGTTTTTCACCATGTTCTCTTTTCGTCGACATTATTGGAGTAGTTTTCCACAATTTATCTGCTAGCATTAAAACGTTTTTGATAACTTCTCATGTAATATCATTTTTGTATTGCTCAGTAGTTTGCAGGTAATCTATTTAAATATTAAATTTATTAATGTTGATTATGTTATTGATATGATGGCTATGTTTTGTCTTTGTGAGACTCTAAAAAAAATCAATGAATCGTCGGGGAAAAGTTTTATAAGAAATGTGGAATGATATAATTTATGAAGTGAATTAATTTTAACAGTCTTCATTAAAAAGTCTGGAACGGAAAAAAATCTTTTCGCGAATTCTTCTTTGTCCGAAAAAAAGTTTGCTTCTCAAACATTAAACGCAGATCTCAATCTATATAAGTTTCCCATTGCTTTGAAATATAGCTCCATATTTTACTACAACATGAAATCAATTCGGTCGATTAGTTTTTTTAAAGTAATTATGCGAAATTAAAATAAATGAAGTGAAAATATTCCAAACTATATATATATGTATATGAAAATATATATATGTATATTTCAACTGAAATGAGCTAACGAAAAATCTTAGGGAGTTAGTAAGTTTAGCTATTTATAATTTAAGGGCTAAGAAATAATTATTTTAAGAACAAATAAGATTTTTCAAAGTACAATGCCGTTCCAACGAGAATCGACAGTGTACATCTTAAGCGTGAACAATAATGCGTTATCTTAGATATTCGCTGAAACAAATGAAAAAGCGGAGGAAATAATGTTTCCTTCTTGCAGTTAAAATAAGCTCAACAACAATCTTTTAAAGACTGATTACTGTTTACTAATGATTTTATACGCACCGACGATGATTAAAGTATTTATCAATCAATATGGGAAAAAGCTTAAATTGAATTTTTTAATTGTTCGTTGTTAATGAAACCAGATTCTTAAATTTTATTCAAAGATACATTTCAAGTGAATTTATGAATACCACTCGTTTAATATTTCAAAATATTTACAAGGTATTTAATTAAAGTAACAAAAAGCAGTATGTTTTAACACGAAATCAACAGAATATGTAGATTTTTGCGTAATGGATCACGTGATGTGAAAGCAGCCATTAACTATATTGAATAATTTCTACAGAGAAAAAACCAATCAAATAAACTAAATTTTTAACTTAGTGTGTAAAAACGTCAGATACGATAGTGATAAGCAATTTAAAGTAAAATGTGTTTATAGTTGATATTAATAAGACCGACAGCTCGTAGAGAAACGATCAATATGCACAATCTTTCTCAAATATGTTCGAAAGACAACAATTATTAATCAAAAATTGCGATAACGACGAAGGGATTTAGTCAGTATGTATTGGTAAAATTAAGAAATTAATATTTTCTGTTGAAATTACCCCTTTGAGAGTTGTTCTACACACCGATTTATTTTCACGATTAAGTAAAAAAAAATGTGGATAACACAGCAGAGAGAACATCTAGAATTACTTTGTCATTTAGGAGCTAAAAGTTACGAAAAATGTCAATGTTATAAATACAAATTTTACGATAGAGCAAGGGAAAAGTAAACTCATCAATTTTAATATTATATTTACATTAGTATATGCACTTGGATTATATATTTAATACTATTCGGTTGAAAAATATTCTTATGTAAATCCAATTTATAAATAAAAATATAAAAAGGTTCGAATTGCATAAAAGTGTTACTGTCGGTATTTTGGATGTTAGGAACAAAAATAATTTACAGTGCCGATGGAAACTTCGAAGTGACGCTAGCGACGAAAGCGACGCTCAACTTCACAGGTCGAGTGGACTGGCGTCCACCCGCAATCTACAAGTCCTCTTGCGAGATCGATGTCGAATACTTCCCTTTCGACGAGCAGACGTGTGTTATGAAATTTGGATCGTGGACTTATGACGGTTTTCAGGTGAGTTTTTATGTGGCTTAACTATAATAATTATTAATTAGGTAATACATTTCTTTAGTCGTTGCGTAAAGTGTAAACCCAGGCCACGGCAATGTTTTAAGCTAGAAGCAGTGGGAAACGCCAAGTTATGTACTGTTTCCAAAAGATATGACTTGTCATCTAGAATTCTAAACCATACCCGGGATTCTGCAATAGCTTTGAAAGATTCCTCCATATTTATGTTTCTAAAACATTTTAATTATGTGTAATTGTAGAATAACTTCTACTGTAATTTGTAAATTCTTTTCAATGTCAATTGTTGTTTACACCTTTTCATTTCAATTTGTTTTTGTATAAATAATAAAGTACTTCTTAATTATGTTTCTTATCAGTTGACAATGCTCGCCACGAGCGAAACCGGTCCCGACCTTTTAAAATAAAGTGAAAATAAAGTACAAAGAAATAATATGTTTTTTATTAACATAAAGCTTTTCCACCAAGTATTGAAAGTGAATACCCGAAAAGTGATTCATGTTGATATTATGCATTTTTTTATTCAAATTATGAATGAATATCTTAAAATTGCTGAACGAGGCTTAAAATTGTCGTCGTATTAACATATACCTGTAAAAGATATTTCTCGCTGTACGCAACTACAATGATTAAATACAGAAACATGTTAGATGCAGAAGATGAAATACATATGAACATCTCAACCATTATTCCGGGTTTATATATGCATTGCGATAAAAAAGGCCAAACCTAGTCATAAATGACTTTTTTGCATTGAATTTTATGTGTATGTAATTAATTGTTTTGTACATATAAGCATGAAAAAAAGTCTTATTTTTAACTTCTATGCCAGTGTTTAGGGTTAGCCTACGGTTTTTGTTTTTTGTAAAAGGATGTTTGAGTAGAACGCGAGTAGTTAACGAATGTTTGGAAACACCCTCCTTAAATGGTTTCTAAATGACGAGATCCTTAAAGAATATTATAAATAAGACGTGTTTCGAGGAATACACATAGGATATCGAGGATAGGAGGAAGAATGTCACGATAAGAATACGCAACCACGTTGTGGACTAAATATCTTAAAAATAGTTTGGAAAGCTTTCAAGTATTCGGTTAATAGTAAAATATTTATTTTCCTTCTCCATATAAAAAAAACACGCTAGTTACGTATTTTGAATAGGGGAGATGTGTGAACAAGCTTTAACTGCTATGTTCTTTCTCATTCAATAAATTATTTTTTTGATTAATTTTGTTTGAATTGATGTTGTAAACAAACCAAAAAAATATTTTCAATTGAAAATGTTTTCGCGTTGGATTAAATTATTCAGCTGTTTTAATAATCGTATTCAAATATTTATTTTCATATTTCGTTTCTGATTACTTTAGCAACCGTTTGATCATAGCCTCTTTTTTATGCTTTGTTTATGTTCCTGTTACAGAGCGAAAGTTTGCAAATACATCCTAGATTTTAAGATAATAATGAAATGAAACAAAATTATCATAAAATAATGAAGGTTAACCGATTGGTAAAGTAAGCGATGGTTAGAAACTTTACGGTATAAGGACTAATATTATCAAAATAAGCGATTTTCAATACTGGAATTTTTATCCGATTATTTGGTCAAAATTTCATGAATGAAAATCAGAATTTTCAAATAAATTAACTACAATAAATCTGTGAGACAGAAAGTGTTGATTTTTTTTAAAATTCATAGGTTGATCTCAGGCATATAGATGAAGTGAAAGGATCAAACGTCGTCGACATCGGCGTCGATCTCTCCGAGTTTTACACTTCCGTAGAATGGGATATTTTGGAAGTACCGGCAGTGCGGTGAGTGAATCATTCATTTTATGATTGACATTTGTAATTTGACAGTACCATTGATTAAAGAAAAGCCCAAATTATGATTATTTTTTGTTTAATAGTTGCCGAGATAATATTTAAAAAAAAAACTCTATTGTTGCAGAAACGAAAAGTATTACACGTGCTGCGACGAACCTTATTTGGATATCACGTTTAACATAACGATGAGAAGGAAGACGCTATTCTATACTGTTAACCTCATCATACCGTGCATGGGGATATCGTTTCTCACCGTGCTCGTCTTCTATCTGCCATCAGACAGCGGAGAAAAAGTAAGTACATGCTCAATAATTTATACATTACCTAGTTGTTTGCGAATGTATAAAGAGACACATTGGCAACACAGTAAGAGTCAATAGATAAGATGAACAGACTCCAGTGTAGTCGCAACCCGTTGAAACTAGTCGTCATTGAGATAATAAGAGAGTTTTGCATCCTGTGGTATACTTTCTTCCGGGCAACAAGCGTTGAGATAAGAAATACCCTGAATCCAGAAGTGTGTACAATCTGTTTAGTGTTGGGCATGGTGAGGATCGTTTTTAATAGTAAAATAAAAATTGACGTCTCAGTTGGGCAATTTTACTTTTACTGTTAATTCGATGGCTTTTTATCACGTTTGATAGGATATTACGTATAAACCGACCAAGATTTGGGCATAACAACTGAAGGATTCAAATTTTACAAGAAATACGTATTTTTGAGACTGCCGCAATCTCTTCGGAGATATATTTTTTTATCGTTTTTCGTTTTGTTAAAAAAACAATGGAAATATTTAGAAAGTATGCTGTCTACAGTTCTAATCCATTTCTTTGCGTTGCTTAAAAGAAGCTAGTTATTAGGTGACACAAACTTAACAATATCGCGTGTGATTTGAAAATAAAAATCAGTTTTACAATTTTAACCTCAATAAAGAATAAAGTCTTATTCTGTTTTAGTTAAGATTTCTAAAGATTAAGACACTGTATTCACTGGAAAACAGCTGAAAACTGGAGAGACGACGAAATTAAACGTATTTTTATTTACATATTTACATTATTTACTTATTTATAAGGATTGAAATTCATAACAATTGGTAAAGTGCGGTTTTGTCATTTTGCGTGAAAAAATATCATAGCATTTTCCCAGTTGCATGGATCTACATATGAGGTGCTTTCATCCATTCCTACCTACGTACTCACCCTTTCGAACCGTTTAAACGTGGAGAAACCAGTACCTAGGTAGCTACATTTTTATTTTGTATTATATTATTACAAATCAATCGATTTTAGTGATTTAGTTTAATACGGCGATCAAAAGAAATGCAATATGTTCTGAAAGAATAATCTTATATTTTTATAGCTATTTCGTTATTCGCGAGATTATTAGCTGAGAACCAAATTGATTGCATTTTTATGGTTATTTACAATATGTGTCTATGTAGGTGTAGTTCTTTTGAAATTTATTAAAATACTACATTACGGGAAAAACTCATACGTGAGCACTTTCTTAACATTAGATTTCCAGCAAATTTACGTAAATTTTGTGTTAAAATATTTGAAAGAATAAAATTATCAGTTAAAAAAAAATATCTTGACATTTGTACCAAAAATGGAAAAGATATGCGCTCAGTACGAGGAGAGAAAAGTAAATGTACTTAATTGAAACAGCGCTCTTTGCCAAGTGTCGTAAGCCTTTGGTTTCATTTTCAACTTTTAAATTGGACCGTTCACACTTTATAAGTAACATGAAACGAAAATACCGATCAAATTTACGGAGGCTTATAATATTATTCAATAATACTCAACGAAGCAGTTAATTCCGCATGTAAACACTCTTTCATCGATTTATGTCATTATATACGTGATTAATAAGATTATTTGTATAAGGAATAATGATCAGATTTTTACATTACATGTAGTTTTGAAATCTCAAAACAAGGCTGTCAAATCAGAGTTGTAAAACATCGGCTGACTAAAATAAATTACTTAGTTAATCACAAAAATGATACCTATGTATATGCATTTCAACTTCCAACGACCACTTGCACATTGCTCATTTTTGGAGTGTTCACTGTCAATTCTTGGTGGAAAGGCAATATATTGAATAACAAAAACTTTATTTACTAATTTCATATTATTTATTGAGATAATGACCGTTATCACTCATCGTGACCATTATCAATGGATGAAGTATGAAATGTTACAGGATTAATAATAATAAAAAAGGTGAGACTCATAACAAGTTGTGACAAACAATTGAAAAAAATATATGCTGACAATCAGTTGACGATGCTCGCCATGAGCGAATCCGGTCCTGACCTTTTTAAATAAAGTGGAAATAAATTACAAAGGAATATTGTGTTTTTGTTAATATAATGCCTTTCCACCAAGTATTGTCAGTCAACACCCTAAAAGTGAGGAATATAAGTACCTACATAATGATACAACTTATAAATGAATAACACTTAATTACCTATGATAAAAATGTTTAGTACATCTTACAAAAAATTGTCATTACAAAAAATCTCATATGCTATTATTGGTAATGATTATTTAAGAATTAATTTTGAACGAAATCTATGTGAGTTTCCCTTTTAATAACATAACGTAGTACGTAATAGATTACTACAACTTTTACGAACGATAAGAAAGAATTTCTTTTCATCGAGTCGGCGGCCCTATTCTGATTATTCAACATATTAATTTTGCGGTTATGTCAACAGGTGAGCCTCTCCATCTCTATTCTGCTGTCTCTCACCGTGTTCTTCTTGCTGCTTGCGGAGATCATCCCTCCGACTTCACTCGTAGTGCCGCTTTTGGGAAAATTTGTGCTATTCACTATGATATTGGATACTTTCAGGTATGTGGCTAAAAAAATACTTTTGTGTAAACATAAAGGCACTAAATGCAATATTTTAAAATCCGTTTAGCCAGTCGCGTCATCGAGTAGTTGACGTTCATGGGGTTTTGTCCTACTCGGTTGCGCGGACAATAATGGATTTTTTTATCCAATATTTTTCGTTCAGTCATAATTCGCTGACGATTTGAACAGGACTTGACAAGTACATATGTACATACATTATAATGATATTGTGATCTTGCTAGAGGGTGCACGTCAAAATTAAACACTTTGAAACAAGTGATACTTACCACTTTTAAAGTGTCCGTTGTTAATACTTAGTGAAAATGCATTATATTAATTACAAAATAAAACAACCTTTTATAATAATTACATATTTATTTATTGAGACGATGGATGATTGGTTTCGCTTATTCCGAGCATTTTTAACTAATAGATTTAACTTTTTTTTTAAATTTTAGATTGTATTTAATATTATAAAGATAATAGTAATCTTGAAGTTCAGGTAAAACTTTTTCCTGTTCAACTTTTGAATAGTTTTAATCCCCTAACTATTTCGCCTCGCTCTATAAATTTTAAGATTGGTTCTGTGGTCATGTTATTGCGAAATATATCCATAACAAATGGTTTGGGTAATGATACAAGGATAATTTTTAGGAATTTTAATAAAAGACAAAATTAGAGAGTCTTTCATTTCTCTAACTGTGTCTTGTTTTCATTTTATTGAAACATATTCGATCAACTTGTATTTTTCTTATTTGTTTATCGCAAACAACACTTTTCAGTATATGCGTCACTGTGGTCGTTCTGAACGTGCACTTTCGATCACCGCAGACGCACACTATGGCCCCTTGGGTTAAAAGAGTCTTCATTCACATCCTGCCGAGGATGCTTGTAATGAGAAGACCGCACTATCAGTTTGACAGACGAGCGTAAGTTACCCTATCAATTAACTATTCGACCACATACATTAATATTAATAATTTCGCGTGACAGAGGTCGAGTGAAACATTCATTCATTTATATGTGAATATTAATCGTTTAGGAGTAATTATAGCTGCATTCTTAAATACTGTAGTTCTTACCAGATTAAATAATGGTAATATTTTACTTGAAAGAAATAACTAGCAAAATATTAACATTTTATTTCGAAATCTTTCACCGCTTTAATTGAACAACATTGGTAGAATGCAAGCTTTCAGCAAGAGCTTAGTACCATCCGAATATACCTGAGTGTCCCAGAGAGACGAAATTAAATTAAATGTGGTTTCAGCTATGACTAAACCAGTTCATTTTTTATGACCGTCTTCTGCGATAGGAACTCTTAGGTATCAGAAAATTTCGATCTCCTTGATGATCTGATCTGCTTGTTACATATTATGTAAACATCGAAGAAAGAATGACTCGGTCACCTTAATGCTGGACACACACGATCATTCCGAAATGCAGAAACGTCGGGTAATAAAACGATAAAAGAGACGTTAATTGTTTTTAGCGATGCAGTGTTTCGAATGGCCACAGACGAAGAACAGAGTTCACCACTTCAACCGCCTAAATAAAAACACTCCTAATAAGTAAACTGCCGTAATTTGAATTTTGGCTACTTTGAGTTATGAATGAAGCTTAAACAATTTCATCTTTTCCATCGTCGGAGAAAACTGCGGTTTTATTTGAAATACATTTCACGAGACACCCAAAACTTCAGTATAATTTTAAATACGATGACTAAAAATTGCAAAATAGCACTAACTACAATACCCGGAATAAGTACAAAAGTGTTCCATTGATCGTTTCATATTGTCATGATTATTATTTCCAATTGCAAACAGACAGCAATGACAACGAAAATGAAAAATTGTATTAAATATGAATTATAGCTTCGCAGAAATCATTGGAAAAATACATATTCTTCATACTAAATTCACTTCAAATGCACGCAATTCAGTCCGTTTCAGTTAAAATCGACAATATCAATAATTGATATAATCAAACATTATAAATTAAAGATTTCTATTTTTATAATTCTATTTTGATAAAAATTTTAGTCTTATGTTTAACTACTATGAATTGATGAAGTATATAATTAGTTACATTTTCGTTTATGTTTTATTTTGCATTGTGAACAAGCATACTTGCTTAAAACCTTGGCTCGAAAGAATCTTTTGTTCTCTGAAAAATTAAAAATATTACATACGGCAGTCGACCTAAATAGTAGCGAAAATGCAGCAAGCATCTGATTATATGTCAAGTTCAGCACACTTTGGTGACTTGATGAATTGGGCTATTAAGTGTATGTACCATCGATTTTACTTCCAGGGGTGTACTTAAATAAAATTGGTCATATTAAATATATGTGTAGTCAAATTTGTTTTAATATTTTTTATAGACAAAAAATCGATTTATTTTAAGATTATTTACCTAGCTTGTAGTGTAAATGTGCTATATTTGTTTTTGCGAAGTAGCACATAAGACGTTATTATTGGTTTATATTATGTATGAGTATAATAAATACCCTAAAAAATAATGAATCTCTTTTGTTCTTATTCTACGCTTATTTTATAACAATCAGAACCGGTTTCAACATTTCACCACGAGCATTTTCAACTAAAAAAAATATATGCCATATTCCTGGTTCTGATGACAATAAAATAATTGTTCTATTATTTTTCAATATAATGCATTTCTAAGTAGAGACATTGAACACTTAAAAATTGATAATTACTCAATGTAACGTTTTTCGATTTACATATAAATATGTAAGTACGAAATATGAAAATTTCACATTCCATGAACTTCATCCGCCCCTGGAGTATTCACGTGTGTATTCACTTATTGACATTTTTTCATCACAGACGCCTTGCATTGCAGGATAGCGAACCTATGGCACGCGAGACGATTTTGCAAAAAAATAAAGTGATAATACAAAAAAATCAAAAAAGTTTTAGAAATAGTGTACAAAAAATTCAAAGCATTTGAAACTTAGTTACTAATATTTAAACGTTATATAATGATCATAAATTTCAAGTATTTTCCTAACCTAAAAAAATACATGATGAATCTGGAAATTAATGAAAAGCCGGATGTAGGGAAAATAATAGAACAATTTGAAAATGCTTTAGAAGGAACAATATAACAATTTTCGGGAAGGTTTGCTTAGTTTCGACAACTTATAGGAACTAAAAGATCTATTATCCAGTGCAACAGTAACAATTTTTTCATAGACTTATTCCTGTGAATCATTATTCTCTTCAATGAACTGACATTATCAGACATAATCATACATAAATCAGACATAAGAAGTAGACTAACAAACGAAAGTTGTATTTCTTGTATTGTATTAAAAGCTACCAACTGTGAACTCGATATAAAACATTTAGCATCTAGCATCCAACAGCAAAAATCTCAATAATAATAAAGTTTTGAAGGTTTTTTTTAAATTTTAGTCTTTTTTATTTTGCCATTAATAGTCATGTGTCATTAAGTAAATTAGACATTTTTTATTTCCATGGCATGTGTTAAAATATATATTATTATATATTTGAACACATGCCATATTATTAAATTTTTAAAAAAGTGGCACTCAAACTTAAAAAGGTTCGGTACCTCTGATATATTTTTCTTACTCATAAACATACATTTTTATTAAGCTGAGTAAATGTTTTGACTTGTTTATTACCATTTGTCTGAGAACGAAGAACAAAAATAAGTAGGTACATATATTTTTAACCCTTTGAGGAGTATGGCAAAATATGGTAAATATTTTGGTTTCTAATGCTTATTGCCATTCTCTTGGTTTTAATTAAAATGTCATTGTTTTTTCACATATGGGTAAAAACATTTTTATCTGTGATTTTTGACGATCGCGTTATTTTTATTATTTGTTGCAAATGAACAAAACAATTTTGTAAAAAGGTTAAAACATATTTGTACTCCTAATCCTAATTTAGTAAAAATAAACTCACTACTCAAAGGGTTTAAATCAAAACGATAAAGCAATATCTGCCGATTATGAAGCAATATTAACAATTTCTTAATTTGATAAGTACTATTGAAAATATTATATATATTTATGAAGAATTTGTACATGCGGAATCTATGAATATATGTATAATCGCATATTTTTTTAAGAAAACTAACAAACAGTGTCGTAGAAAACATTTCTTAAAATAAACTTTATTACGAGTCTATATAATCATACAGAGATCTTGCTAAGACAGAACAACCGGTAAGCTAATCGTTCTCACTGCACGTTGCTTTATAGATCGGATAGGGGGATGGAATTTTAGATACCGTAAATATTTATGTATGAAAAATATTACTCTTATGTACTGATTTCACATTATTTCAATAACAATTGTAACCGGCTTCGTTCGTTACAGACATTATAAACTGATGAAAATATAAATCAATACTGTAACACAATATAAATAAACTTAAGTGGGAGGGATTGTATCTTTTTGCATAATATATACGTCCAATTCTGATGGAATAGTTTTTCTATAACTTGATTATAGAGTACTAGAATCGCATAATTAATATTTTTTTATAATGTACTTGCAATTCAAACTACTTATTATTGGATTTTAATTAAAAAATATATACATATGTATATGATATACCTACACTTCGACTTGAACTTCCAACCTGTTGGATATTCTTTCATTCCGCAAATGTTTGCAAATTGTTTTGTTTTATTTAGAAATTTAAACATTTTTACTCGTATGTAATGGGTCATAAAGTATGAATGGAGATGTATAGTTCTTTTAAGTGACGTTTTGAACGTTTAAATATCGGGCGAGAAGTAGTTAGCAAACATAATTCACTCGATTTTGACTTTAATGAGCTTGATTTATAGCATGAGCTGAACTTTTAATGAGAAAATAAGATTTTTCGCGCTCGTCAGTGGCCGGCCTTAAAAGTAAACGATGTGTTGTGGTTATAATTATTAACAAACCGTAAAATCTATTTTCAGGCTGACATCAGCGAGGCAGAGAGTTTTGGTGCGGACCTGCAATGGACTCGAGCTAAGGGCGCCACCTCCTTGCATGGCGCCCCCCACGCTCACACGGTAAAAAGAGAAAGGTTTTCTTTCCATGTATCCGTCACTATTTGATCTTTAGTACCCGAAACTAGCACCAATTTTGTTGTATGTCACTTGATGGACATGTTAATATTTTAAAACTTATAATGATACATACAATTTTGCTGAAGATTTATTTTGCTATGTGGAAAGAAATATATTTACGACTCACTTTTAATTATTATTGATTGATTGAATTGGTGTTAACTATTTGTAACTTCATTACAACAAAGTCAAAACAGCATTGTATATACGATGATACATAAATTACTTAAAACTACCTAAACAACTTATTTTCTCTGATGTAAGCCAAGAAAAAGGCTTCTTTAAATTGATTAACTATCTTGTGAAAATTGTGATAAAATTCATCAGGATATTAATAAGTCTACAAATGTTGCATTTAAAGTTGATAACAGTTTAAAAGCGAAATTGGCAATGAAAAGATTAATAAGCTGGACGAAAGCGGCATCTATAAGATGTCACGTGGCTTGTGTCGAATTGCAATTTCCCCAAAAAGTCTTACCGGTTCCTCTGGAGTCCGGGCGCATCGATAAATATGATTTCGCCTCGGTTGTCGAAACGTCGGCGGATAACCTTTTGATAAGTTGTTTGATTATAAAAAAAAAACTTTTACTTACTTTCGGTTTCATTCATCACGAGCACCGTCATCGGGTAACAATTCTTGTAAAAAGTGAAACCGGTCCTGATCCAACGTAAATTATGTGAAATTAGTACAAAAATGTTTTTATTTTTTAATATAATAACAGTCGATGCAAATTTTTGACTTTTTTTATTGGAAACGAAAACATTTTCTAACGTCCACTGATTTAGGTAACCTAACTTTATAAGTGAAATTTCCTTAAATAGGAAATACTTTCCGCTAAGTAATAAAGTAGGTCGTATAGTTTTCAAGGCAACTAAAAAAAGTTCAAAATGTGTCATTCCTTTGTTTTTTGATTCGTTTAGGTCGAATTCGACCCCAGTGTTTTTGAGTTTGATGAAGATACTCGTAAACTGTATCC